>CAJHQP010003007.1:0-74377 GCA_905132765.1 Moricandia arvensis
CTTAAATGCAACCTAAAATGATAATAATAAACTAAATATAAATCTAAACTAATCAAAAACAAGAGATATCAACTTTTCATAGGCATGATATCTGATCTCATCCAATTTAGTATGTTGTAACAACTTCCTTTTTGCAGCATACTTGATGTCAAAATTCGTCATTTTTACTGCTCATGCAGCCTTGTGTTCTAATTCCACTGGAAAGTGACATGATTTACCATAAAGAAATGGAATGGGGTAGTCCAAAGAGTTTTTTAAAAGCAGTCATGTAAGCCCAAAATACATCATCTAGCTTCAGAGACCAATATTTCCTTGTTCTTCATAGTGTTTTTACCAGAATTTTCTTAATTTGAAGTTGGAAACTTCAACTTGCTCACTGGTTTGAGGGTGATAAGGGGTTGCCACTCTATGAGGAACTCAATACTTTTTCAAAAGTTTCTCAATCACTATGTTTGATTTTTGTTTATGAAATGAGTCTCTTCATTACTTATGACAATCCTAGGTATTCCAAATCTGGGAAAATGATTGTTTTGAACAGGTTCAAAACTACAGCTACATCGTTTCTCGGACTTGTTATTTCTTCCACCCACTTGAAAACATAATCGACAACAACGAGGATGTACTTATTACCATGAGAAGAAGGGAAGGTGTCCATGAAATTGATTCCACAGTAGTTAAAAACTTCCACTTCGAGGATGAAGTTTTGTTGCATTTCATGTCTTTTGCTAATAATTCCTCTCCCCTGGCAAGCATTGTAGGCTACCAGAAACCAGCTTGTAGAGCTTTGAACAATGTTTTGGATGTAGCAAAATGTCCGGCATAGTCTGAACTATGACAATGAAATAACTCATCGGGGACTTCTGATTCAGCAATGTAGCCTTTGTATATTCTATCAGAATAATGTTTGTATAAGTAAGGCTCATCCCAATAATACTTCCGGGTTTCTCTCTAGAATTTCTTCTTTTCTTAGTGTTTGAAATCATCTGGCTTTACTTCAGCAGCAAGGTAATTTACAATATCGGCGTACCACAATTTATCTGAGTCAGTAGCGGTCACTGTGTACACCCCCATAATTGAAGTTTTATATTCGAGAAAAACCAGATACACATTACCTTGAAAGGTAAATCCCAATCTGGGGCTTGTAAGATAAGGAAGATACTAGTGATGTCTTAATCTCTTGAAAAGCTTTAAGCCACTCGGGGGTGAAAACAAACTTGATTTCTTGACAATGGAGAGTTGTGAGTGGCCTAGCAATTTTTCTATAATATTTGATGAATCTCCTGTAGAAACCATCATGTCTAGGTGTTGGAAACCCTGTCATGATCTTGATCTTAGCCATGTTAACTTCAATACCAACTGCTGAAACCTTGCGTCCAAGAACAATCCCACTAGTGACTATAAAGTGACATTTCTCCCAATTCAAGACTAAATGCTTCTCTTTACATCTGGCTAGGACCTTGCACAAGTTGTCCAGGCATAATGTAAAATCATACCCATAGACTGAGAAGTCATCCATAAAATCCTCCACGAAATCCTCAATCATCTATGTAATGATACACATCATACACCTTTGGAAGGTAGCAAGAGCATTACAAAGTCCAAAGGATCATGCGATAAGAAAAAGTACCATATGGGCAAGTGAAAGTAGTCTTCTCTTGATCATCTGGATGAATATGAATCTGGAATAACCCTGAGTATCCATCAGGGAAACAATTGTATAAGTGATTTGCCAGCTTATCCAACATTTGATCAATGAAAGGTAAAGGGAAGTGTAATTTCTTGTTGCAGCGGTCTGACTTTCTGTATTCTATGCACATCATGTGCCCAGTAGCAGTCCTTGTAGGAATTAGCTCATCTATCATTCTCTTCCATTGTGGCCTCTCGTTTCTTAGGGATAACGTGCATTGGGCTGACCCAATTGCTTTCTGAAATTGGATAGATAACTCTTGCATCCAGAAGCTTCATGATCTCTTTTTTCACAAACTCTTTCAAATTTCAGTTTAGCCTCCTCTGATTCAATAGATGAATTTGAACCATCTTCTAGGTAGATCACATACATGCATAAGTCGGGAGAGATACATGAAATGTTATCAAAAGAAGAGCCAAGAGCTTTGCGATACTTACACATCTTGCTTAGCAGTAAAGTGAGTTATGCGTTATTCAAATTAGTATTAATAGTAACTGGGTAAGAGTTCTCTTAGAGGAAAGCGTATTTTAGACCCACTGGGAGTGGTGTGAGTTCAACGTTTGGTGCTTTTCAAAATTCCACTCGATGGATTCATTAGGGCATCGAGCGACCGTATTTTGGTGTCGATCAACGCTCTTCAGAACTTTGAATTCATCTTGCACATTGAGATGCATAACCTCCTCAGTTGTATCCATCAGTCTGATGTACTCTGTAACTCGATTATCTACGTGTGATGTGTCCTTTACAAAAACTGTCAGAGCTCTTTCCAAAGGATCTGTAGAACACATTTCTCTAAATGATTCCTCAGCTAGTTCAGTAAGATGGTCCACACAGAATGTTTGGCCATCGATCATAAGTCTCCTGACCAGCTTCTCCAAGTAAAAGTTAATAAACAAATCACCAATATACATCATTTCCTCACGTCTATTATTGTCAAGATTGGGCCAAAAACAGTCTTCCCAAAATAAGAGGGTCTTTGGGTTCGTTTCACATGGATTTTTCAAACAAGTTTTAGTGAGGCTTGGACACACACTTATACAAAAGCTTTTTGATGAAGTTAAGAAGAAAGAGAGGAGCCTATTTTTCAAATTTAAACTCAGTCTTGGTTTGTGTTTTCTATTGAGCCTTAGTTTTAATATTTGTCCGGAAACTCGCTAGGCGCTATATACATTAAGAATCGGAAAAAATCAGAAAGTATGTGGTGAGAATATTTTTGTATTTTATCTATATATTACAACTTATTTAAACATATAAAACATAAATATCAGGGTCAAATATAAAATATAGTTTAGTTAGAAAGAATAATTTAGTTGCAAACAGAAGACATACAAAAACATAATTTAGTTCCAAAAGGATATAAAATGTTTATGGAATGGGATATCAATCAATTAATGTAGTCTGGTAGAGACATTACCTTTGTTAAACAGTCGTGTGATTTGGGTTCGCTTGTTGTAAGGCTTATTTTTTCCTTTATCTTTAACTAAATGTCGAATTACCAACATTCCCACATCGGAAGTATGTAAAGCAAGGCTTATTTTTCCTGATTTTTAATTAAATGTCGAATTACCAACATCCCACATCGGAAGTATGTAAAGCTGAGCAATAGAAGTGACTATATAAAAGCGTGCTTTGTTCCAGAAGAGAACACAAACAGGCTTTAATAAAGCCAAGACACATCTTTCAGTTGCAGCCTAATTTAATATTTGTTGTAATTTGTAGTTATTAATCCGATTAATTTGCGATTAATTCAATCAATCGGAAGATTAATTCTTTAGAGATTTAATCAGCCGATTGGCTAAAATCACCACTGTTGGCTTCAAAGTAGCGGCTTTTTCGTCCGCATAATCGACTAGTTTCCGAGTTTAAGAAAAGGTGTTTTAATTTTTTGAGTGTTTCCAAGAAGTTGTGCATGTACAATCTTATTTTCTATATATTCTGGTCGAAATTTCAAATTTCAATAAGAACTATCAAACTCTTTTCTATTCAAAATATCCTCTGAATTTTGTTTGATTACAACTTGTTTAATGTACTTTGGATTCTTCCTTACATTGAAAGCTAAACTTTGATAGTCTATGGTGCAGCGTACGAATGGGTGAACGGTCAATTAGAGAATCATTAGGGTTCCAGATACTTGTTCTTGGATGGATCAAGAGTTTATTTCAATATCTTCTTGAGATCAAATTCCTGCTTTGTTGAATTTAATAAAATCGAAACAAGGTATAAATCAAAAGCTTCTTCTATTAAATCAAACGTGAAACATAAGAGAGTTATAGCTCTCTTTATATAGATATTCTGAAGTCACAATCCGACTTAGAATAGGAAATAGAAAACTTCTAATTGGACCTAATTAGAAAAGGAACTATAAGGATAAACCTAAATAAAGTAAAATGAACACGTTAAAGTAAAACAATATGAATTATCATATTGGCGCCAAGAGTAGAGATGCTTCTGCATCAGGTCTCCCCGGATTTGAAGGATTCGACCTTGAATCTGGCTCATCGGATATGGATATGAAGTGGGACAGGTAGTTGACGTTAAAAATGTCTTATGTCTGAACATCATCAGGTAGACGGAGAGTGGTAGGCGTTATCATTTATACGTTCCAAGATTCAAGTGGACCAATCTTCTTTGACTTCAATTTGTTGTACGCATGAGCAGGCATTCTATCACGAGTTAGATATGCCCAAACAAAGTCACCAACATCAAACACAAGACGTCTACGATGGGAATCTTCAGCGGAATTATATTTGGACAATGAGGACTCCAAGTTTGAGATGGCTTTATGATGAATGTCAAGTATATAATCCACAAATGTTGTTGCGTCTTCATGCATCCTAGTGCGATCGGGTAAGGTCGAAAGAGCGACTGGGCCGTGGGGAACAAAACCGTAGATCAGTTCAAAAGGGAAAAATCCCAGGAGTGGATATGGGCAAACTCCTCTTGTGGGAACTTTGAATCCCAAGACTTGATAGCATCACCAACCAGACAGCGCAACAAGTTACCTAAAGAGCGATTAGGGACTTCCGTTTTCCCATCAGATTGAGGGTGGTAGGCGGAACTCATATCCAAAGAAGTAACAAATTAGCGCCATAGGGAACGCCAGAAATGTCCGAGAAAATGAGAGTCTGGATCGGAAACAATGGACATTGGCAAACCATGTAGTCGGTAAATCTCTCGAAAGAATAAAGAAGCGATTTGTAATGCATCAGTCGTCTTCTTACAAGGAATAAAATGGGCCATCTTGGGGAAAGATTGACCACAACAAAGATTGAGTCAAACGCTTGAGGTCAAAGAAGATTGACCACAACAAAGATTGAGTCAAACGTGGGGCAAACGACAAAATCCATGATAATATTCGTCTATGGCTGCGTCGGAACCAGAAGTTGCATATAAAACCCTACAGTAGTAGCATGACCCTTGGACTGTTGGCAGATAATGCACCGCTCAACAAACCTTTCAATGTTGCGACGAAGAGATTGCCATAAGTATGATGAAGCGACCAATTGTACCTTGCGATCACAGCCTACATGACCCTCTCGGTGTAACTTTCAGATAAGCTATAGCCAGAGGCTGCAGTCTGGAATAAACAGCTGTGTCCCACGAAATTAAAAGCCGCCGTGAACAGTATACTCTGAAGAGCGTCCGGCACTTGCAGTTTCAAAAATCACACCAATGAAACCATCCGTTGGGTAGAGATCATCAAACTAATTGAGTCCTGGTATGGAAGAACAGCGAGAAGAGAGTGTCGACGGCTCAATGCGTCCAAGTCACGGTTAGAAGAACCAGAAGTGTGCTTGATCACAATTGTAAACTGCTGGAGATATGCGATCCACACAGCATCTCGTGATGACACCTTGCCTTGATTGCTTAAGTATTTTAAAGCATCATTATCAACGTAGAGCACAAAATCTTTCGGAAACAAGTAATGTCTCCAGTGTTTGATAGCTTGAACTATGGTGTAGAATTCAACGTCATAAGTGCTGTGACGACAATGTGCCATGCCAACTTCTCGTTAAAGTAGGCTATTGGTCGACCCTTTTGACTAAGAACAGCACCGATCCCGACCTTGAATGCATCACAATGAGTTCAAAAAAAGAGTGAAATCGGGGAGGGCGAGTATAGGTGCCACACAAAGCTTGACTTTAATTGATGGAAAGGCTTGAGCTGCTTCTAGCGACCAGAGAAGTCGACCTTCGCGAATGGATTCCTTTGACTGGCGCCATGACACTGCTAAACTGAGAAACAAAATGACGGTTATAAAATGCAAGACCGTGGTAGCTTTGCACTTTGACGATAGTTGTTGTGGTTGGCCAAGATTGTATGGCCAAGACTTTGCTTGTGTCGATAGCTAGGCCTTTATTGGAGACTATATAGCCTAAGAAGTGAACCTCGTGTGAACCAAACTCGCACTTTTTAAGGTTCTCGAAAAACTGATCTCGGCGGAGCACTATTAACACCTCCCTCAAGTGGTCGATGTGTTCCTGTAGAGAGGAACTGAAAATTAGAATATCGTCAAAATAGACGACAACAAATTTCCCAATGAACGGCCAAAGAGCTTGATTAATCACACACATAAACGTGCTTGGGGCATTCGATAAACCGAAAGGCATTACGAGCCACTCGAACAGTCCTTCCCTAGTCTTAAACGATGTTTTCCATTCGTCTCCTCGATATATGCAAATTTGATGATATCCACTTTTACGATCAAGCTTAGAAAAGATGGTGAATGTGCCGATTTGGTCCATTAAGTCTTCCAAACGTGGGATTCACAAATGATACCAGACAGTGATCTTGTTTATTACCCTACTGTCAACGCACATTCGCCAAGACCCATCTTTCTTGGGAATGAGTAATGTCGGTACCGCGCATGGGCGTAGGCTCTCATGCAGGAACCCTTCGAGACGAGTTCTTCAACCTATCTTCGTAATTCCTCATGCTCGCTGGGACTTATTCTGTAATGAGCCCTATTCAGAAAAGTGGCATCAAGAATAAAATCAATACGATGCTGGATGTCGCGAAGAGGTGGTAACCCTTCAGAAGATCATCGGGAAAACATCATTCAACTCTTGCAGCAGATGTTGAAAGGCCTGCGGGACGTTGTGAAAGCGGTCAGGAGAAACTGATTTACTGATGAATATGAAGACGACTCCTTGTTCTCGCATAGCTGTTTCAATGGGTAATGTTGAAGAAAGAGAACATGCTTCGGTGAGGATGATGTTTCCGCAGGTTTTTCAGGAACAGACGGGGTTATTGTCTTGAGAGTGAAGGTACGGTCGTTGAAGCAAAACATGTAGGTGTTGAGGAACCCATCATGAATCACTCGATGATCAAATTCCCACGGACGGCCTAATAAGAGGTGGCATGTATCCATTGGAAAAAAATCACAATAAATTTGATCTTTATAAGAGTTCCCAACAGAAAATTTAACCAGAGTTTGACGTGTGACTATCAACTCGTTGCCTTGATGCAACCAGCCGAGTTTATACGGGGCAGGATGAGGCTCACTCTCGAAATTGAGTTTGGGTACTGCTGACTCTCACATTCTCACTACTTCCGGAGTCAATGATGAATTTGCAAACTTTACTGTTGATAGTACAAGGTGACGAGAACAGATTCTATGGTTGTGGATTTTCATCGGTTACTTTTGGAGAATGACAAGTACGACACATCATTAGTAAAGTACCCTCATCTGCTTCAAGTTCTTCGTTGGGCTCGTCTAGTTCTGCAAGAGTTTCATCATAAATAATCTCAACATCACGGCCAGTGGTGTCAAGAAGCAAGCCCCGATTGCGAGAAGGACATGCCGATTGAGGATGGCCAAATTCCCTACAAGAGAAACAACATAACCCTCCCGGGCGTTCTTGTCTCGGAGGATCAATAGGGACAATAGCTGTCTCCGAGTTTGAGGGCTTGGTAGTAGCAGAAACTGTGGGCGGTGTTGTAGGGTTTGGTCAAGCCGAACAACTAGAACCCCAAGGTTGGAAATTTATGTGTGTTTGAGCTTCTACTGTAAGAGCTTGTTGATGAGCCTCTGAGATTGACTGAGGTCTAAACAAATTCAAGGTTAATTGGATCTGCTGACGGAGATCTCCTACAAATCGCATGACAAGCTGTTGTTCCGTATCCCGTGTTTCAACATGATTGATCATCTTAATAAAATTCTGTTGCATATTCATTGACGGATCGATTTCCTTGCCGAAAGTTCTGAAACTATTGGAACATCAACTGATCATAATTGTAGAGCAATTTTTATTCTGCATCTCTTGCTTGAGTTTGTGCCATGACATAATTTTGGACGTTCCTAATCGAGCTCTTGTTGTCTTAGTTTGTGACCATTGTGTTGCGGCTCGGTTGCGGAAATAAACTGCAATTAGTGGAACACAACGGTCGAGTGGAATTTCTTTGAACTCTAAAATTTCTTCAACTGTAACGAACTACTCTAATGATTCCTCTGCTATTGTTGATCCATTGAATTTGGGAATATCAAGTTTGAAAATAGATTTCCACGATGAATCATCATCTTCTTCGTCTAAGTCCCTGTTGTTATTACGGTTACGATTGTTGTGGTGTTGTCGGAGTGGAGCAAACGGGTTGTCATTGTCTTCCTTGGAATCGGCTTGGTTGCCGGTGCGGGTGGTGTGGTGTTACGGGTTGTTGGCGGTGTATGGCGAGTGGAGAGTGCGGCCACTACATACATGAAGCGGTAACTTGCGCTTGCAGCTCGTTAATGGATTGTTAGGTTGCTGGGGTACTTCCTCAACGTTTTATTGAGATCGTGTTTTTCAAACCAATTTGAACTGGTTTGAAATGTTAGAGCGTAGTAGAGCTCTGATACCAACCTGGCGCAGCGTACAAATGGGTGAACGGTCGATCAGAGAACAATTAGGATTCCAGAGACATGTTCTTGGATCGATCAAGCATTTCTTTCGATAGCTTCTTGAGACCAACTTCCAACTTTGATGAATTTAATCAAATCGAAACAAGGTATAAAGCAAAAGCTTCTTCTATTAAATCAAACATGAAACATAAGAGAGTTATTATGGCTCTCTTGATATAGAGATTTTGAATTAACAATATGACTTAGAATAGGAAATAGAAATCTTCAAATTGGAAAAGGAAATATAAAGATAAACCTAATTAGAAAAGAAAATATAAGGATAAACCTAAATAAAGTAAAACCAACACGTTAAAGGAAATCAATATGAATTATCATATCGGCGCCAAGAGTAGAGATGATGTTGCATCAGTCTAAGAGCAAATTCTGCAACTATTAGAAATTTTAACTCAATACAATGCTTATTTTTATCATCACAATCGCTGGAAAGCATTCATGGACTTGATCCACGCACCTAAAATCACACCAAGTCGTATCATAGCAGATCTCCATCAACATGTTGTGTTTTCTAATTATGCAACTTTTAGACTTTTCATATTTGTGATCGAATCTGTTCTAAGTTTAAAACTTGTTTGAAATGTGTTCATTAGGGTTTGATCTACCTAGAACAAGTATTGAATTTGTTTTGCTATCAACTGAACTTAAACCACAAAATTGCAGAGAAAGGACATTAGGGTTCTTCGTGAAAAATTGGAATCTGATACACCTAGATTCAATCATATTGCAGTATGGTGAACATTATTGATGAACATTTTACTGGCTCAGTGATTGGACTTTGAAACATGAAACATGGAAGAAGAAAGCAATCAGAACAATGGAACAAATCAGCTAGTGTTTGATGCTTTGACCACACGGATGTCTACTTTTGATGGATAAGAAATTAGAAAACTTCAGGTTGAGCAATCAGATCGTGAGAAATCCAGAAGGAGTCCAAATCAATCTGCTACAGAAAGCTATTGCAGTCAAACAACTCGATCCAATGGTCCTAGAACAATAAGACATGACAGAGAAGATAGACCAAAAACAAATGATCCTCCGGGTGGTTTGAAACTGAAGATTCTTGAGTTTACAGGCACTGCTGATCTAGAAGAGTATCTAGAAGGGGAAAAGAAGATTGAAGTTCAATTTCAGGTACTATACCCAAGAGTACAAACTGAATCTTGCTCATACTAAGTTTAAGGATTATGCTCTGAGTTTGTGGGATAATCTAGTTACAACAAGAAAAAGGGCATGAGATCTTCTTATTGAAACATGGAATCATATGAATTGTAATGAGGAAGAGATTTGTGCCGATCCATTATCATAGAGAGTTACATTTCAAACTCAGAACATTATCATAAGGAAATATATCAGATAAAGAGTATTACAAGGAGTTGGAGACTTTGATGCTAATAGCTGACATTCAAGAGGACAGAGATGCAACAATGGCTAGATTCATATGTGGGCTAAACAGTAACATTATTTACATATTAGAAGTTCATCATTACGTGGAGTTAGAGGAGCTTCAACACAAGGCAATCATGTTTGAAAAGCAACTAAAACGAAAGAGTTACAATCCTAGTTATGGTTTCAGCAAGCCAAACTACCATAAAGACGACAAGCTAAAGGATTATAAAACCTTCTTGAAACCTTAGATGTAAGAGCAGAGTGTAAAAGGAAAAGAAGTAGCCACTGCATCAAGAATCAGGGACATTCGGTGCTAGAAATGTAAAGTTATGGTAATTATGCCAGTAGTTGCTCCAACAAAAGGGTGATAATCATTAGAGAAAATGGAGAGGTGGACTCATAAGGAGAACAATCAGAGTCTGATTAGAACAAGTAGAGATGCATGTCAAAGGAGAGTTACTTTTCACAAGAAGAACACTAAATCTGCAAACCAGGTTTGTTGGGGATGAACAAAGGGAGAGTTTGTTTCATTCTCGTTGTGTTGTTCAAGGCAAAGTATGCAGCTTAGTTATAGATGGAGGAAGCTGCACTAATGTTTCAAGCGAAACAATGGTGGATAAGCTTGGTTTGAAGGTAATGTAGCGGCGAATAGCCTAAAAATTACAATGGCTTAATGAAGAGGGAGAACTGATAGTAAACCACCAGGTCAAGGTCCCATTGTTTATTGGGAAATATGAGGATGAAGTATTGTACGATGTGCTACCAATGGATGTTGGACACATTCAGCTTTGAAGACCTTGGCAATCAAATAGGATAGTAGTATATGATAAATTCACCAATAGATACTCGTTTGACTTCAAAGGAAAGAAGTCTATGTTGGTTCCTTTGACACCACAAGAAGTCTATCTCGATTAGATAGCCTTGAAAAAGAACAAAGCTTCATCTGAACCAAAAGCCAAACATTCAGCTAATAGGTTGCTTCATAAGCCAAAGGGAAGTCACTTACAATTTGTGCTTAAAGAATGTTTTAATATAACAAGGCCAATGCAAGACATTCCTAGCAAATTACAATTGCTTTTGCCAAAGTTCAATTATGTATTTCCAGAAATCCACAAGGCTTGTCACCAATGAGAGCAATAGAGCATCAAATCGATTTTACCTCAGAAGCTTCACTTCCAAACAAGCCAGCCTATAGAACCAACCCTTGAGACCAAGGAATTGCAGAAACAAGTCACTGAACTTATGGAGAAATGTCATATTTGTGACGGCATAAGATCATGTGCAGTTCCAATCTTGCTTGTACCAAAGAAATATGGTAGATGAAGAACGTGTATCGATTCCAGAGCCATCAACAATATCACTGTAAAGTATCGACACCATTCCTAGATTAGATAATATGCTTAATGAGTTATATGGTTCTAACATCTTTTCTAAGGTTGATTTGAGAAGTGGACATCACTAGATTAGAATGAAAGACAATGATAAATGGAATACTGCATTTAAAACAAAACAAAGACTATATGAATGGTTATTAATTAATGCCATTTGGGCAAACTAATGCACCTAGTACTTTTATGAGACTAATGAACCATGATCTTAGGTCATTTATAGGTCGTTTTGTTGTGGTTCACTTTGACAATATTCTGATCTAAAGTAGAAACTTTGATGAGCATATTGAGAATCTTATAGAGGTTCTATAAGTGCTTAGAAAGGAATCATTGTTTGCTAACTTAAAGACATGTATCTTTGGAACAGATAATCTTATCTTTTAGGTTTTGTTGTGAGTGAAAATGGAATCCAGGTTGATGAAGAAAAGATCAAAAATAGTTGGTGAAGTGAGAAGCTTTCATGGTTTGGCGGGTTTTATAGAAGATTTGTCAGGGATTTTAGTACTTTGGCTGCACCACTAACTGAACTAATCAAGAAAAATGTTGGGTTTAATTGGGAACAAGCACATGAGGAAGCATTCCAAGTTTTAAAAGAGAAACTTACTAATTCACTAGTTCTTTCTCTTCCTTATTTTTCTAAAACTTTTTTAATAGAATGTGATGCATCTGGTGTTGGTGTAGGTGTTGTGCTTATGCAGGTGAATAAACCTGTATCATTCCTTAGTGAGAAGCTTAGAGGAGCTACTCTTAACTATTCAACTTATGACAAAGAACTTTATGCACTCATGAGGGCATGACAAACATGACAACACTATCTCTGGCCTAAGGAGTTCGTCGTTCACACTGATCATGAGTCTCTCAAGCATCTAAAAGGACAACAAAAACTGAACAAGAGACATACGAGGTGGATTGAATTCATTGAAACATTTCCCTATGTAATCAGATACAAGAAAGGTAAGGAAAATGTAGTTGCTAATGCACTATCTCGAAATTTTGTTCTCTTAACCACTATTGAACCCAAATTACTTTGATTTGAGAATATCAAAACCTTATATGCTATTGATTCTGATTTTAAAGACATATTTGCTTCTTGTATAAAGTTTGGTCGTGGTAAATACTTCAAGAATGATGGTTTTCTCTTCTTTAAAAAAAAGAATATGTGTGTCGAACTCTCTCTGAGAGATTTTTTTGTCAAAGAAGCTCATGTAGGTTGACTTATGGGACATTTTTGCGTGGCTAAAACTCTGCATGTAATGCAAGAGCACTTCTTTTGGCCACACATGAAAAAATTTGTAGAAAAATCTTGTGAAATGACGCTTTCCTATCTTTTTGGGCATGCAAAATAAGTCCAAAATCTGAGTTGATTTCTCTTTAGGACGCTTTCCTATCTTTTTTACATGCTAAGACACAATGTGTTGGAGGCACACTATCACGCAGTCCAAGACATATTTTGACAGAAATGCCTTCTGTCTTTGCCTAAAAAAATTCAAATTTCGTTGATCTGTTGGCTTTTGGTTAAGTGAATTAAAAAATGTTTTTCTCTTGGTCGTTGGATTTAAGATTGGTTTTGGGACATGTGGTTAATATTTGCTTTTACCTTTTTATGTTGAGTGCATTACTTTTTTCATCCTATGTTTTCAATTGCTTTTATCTAAAAATCTAAGATGTGTAAAATAAATAAAATATTACACTAAATTACAGATAAAATTATTTATCTTTTAACATCCATTTCATATATATATTATATTAGAATTTATATAAAAAGTATGGACATGGCCACAATAATGTGGATAATAAAAATTTGTGGACATGGACACATTTTAATTTTATTTGTTTGTGTTTAAAGATGCATGTGTTTCATAATGAATTGAAAGAACATATAGTAATGTATTATGTGTACAAGTTCATGTGGACGTTTTTTGGGTAATTAGACATTAGAAATTGCAATCTATGTCAATCTTAACAAAATTACATGGATGGACACATTTTCATATGCCAATCATAACAAAAAAAAATTTTTGCTGTTGTTTTGTGTGTTTGTGTGTGTTTAATGATGCATGTTCCATAGTGAATCGGAAGAACATGTAGTATTGGATTGTGTGGATAGGTTCATCGTGTACATGTTCTTGTGGACATGTTTTTTGGTTATTCAAATATTAGGAATTGCAATCTATAATATATGTCATTAAGAAATTGCATAATTGAAAGTCTTAGATTAACTCAGGAGGTCATTTTTGCATATTATAAACTTTGTGTTTGAACGAAATGAGAGATAAGTGGTCGTTATTCATGCTTAGATTGCAAAATCCAAAGTTATGGATTGATTCAAAAAGACCTTTCTGCAATATTTAAAAGTTTGATGCATATTTTAAAATAATCTAATGTTCGAGAACTTTCTTTACAAATATGAAGAAATATCCATGGTGGTGGTGGTGAAAAGTTATGTATTTTTTGATCTAGTGTGGTGTAAGAGGATCTATGGGAAAGAAAAAATAGACAGTGAAATAAGAGGATATGTGGTGGTTAGTTGAAGCATAAAACTCGTATGAAAATAAATAAAGAAAAGAAGAAAAAAAAGGAAAGTAGAGTTTCTATTTCCAAACAGGAGAGAGAAACAAAGAAAACAAGTATAGTTTTTAATGTTAAAGGTACTTTAGTTAGAACAAAATGAAACTTTTAGTTTGGTTTAAAAGGGTAGAAGGGACAAATCACATGAAAAAAGTGTGTCAAAAGCAAGATGTGTCTCCAAGTGTAATTCTAAAGTCAAAACCTGTCTTGAGATGTAAATTTTTAAAATCCAAAACCACAATTTGTATACTCCTTCACCCATTCCTTTGTATCCATGACATGCAATTCCAAGTGGATTTGCTGTTGGATTACCTAGAACTAAAACTGGAAAGGATTTTGTGTTTATAGTTGTTGAAAGGTTTTGAAAAATGGTTCACTTTATTCCATATCATAAGATTGATGATGTTATGAATGTTGCTCGTTTGTTCTTTGAGGAAATTGTTAGATTTCATGGCATGCCTAGGACATTTTTTTGATAGAGATACCATGTTTCTTAGGAAAACATTATGGTCTAAGATAGAAACTAAACTTTGTTTCTCTACTACTTGTCATCTACAATCTGATGGACAAACTGAAGTTGTCAATAGAATATTGTCTACCTTATTGCGTTCATTGATTAAAAATAACATTAAACTTGGGAAGAATGTTTGTCATATGTAGAATTTCCTTATGATCATGCTATAAGCATTCTGCATCTAAGTTTTCTCCGTTTGAGATTGTAGATAGTTTCAATCCTCTATCACGTTTGGATCTAATGTCTTTATCTATGAGTGAAAGAGTTAGTTTGGATGGGCAAAAGAAAGTTGAACTTGTTAAACAGATACATGAAAAGGCCTGGATCAATATAGAAAACAAGACCAAACTATATGCCAAGCAAGCTAATAAAGGAAGACCGGAGATGATCTTTGAAGAAGGAGATTTAATTTAGATATTCTATGCATCATATTATTCAGTTTATCATGCTTTCTATGATTACGTTTGAGTAATTCTCTTGTTAGATTTAGGGTTTATAATGGTATTGATGAATTATCCCCAAAATAGGATTGCTAGGATGAAGTGATATCAATCTTTGGAATTGTGTTTAATGCTTGCCTTCAAGAGTAGCTAACTAGAAACCTGAACTTAGAACATGGATAACTGTGAGAGAAGGTTATGTGCCATAATTGATTTCATTGAGCTAGGTTGTTAGATACACACGAGAGATGGTTTAATTAACCTAGCGGACGAACATCTTGTTTGATAACCATCGATTGACATTTAGCCTTAGCCGTCGATCGATGGTCGACTCCTCTGTTCGCATTCAAGAGTTGGAACGAGAGGGGGTCAGATTTGTGGATTAAGGTCCTTACATAATAACACTTTCATTCATCTTATCCACTATAATTCATTTGCTTGAAACCCTAGATTTATCTTTTCCATATTTGAATCAATTTAACTTATTTAGAAAACTTTGTTTTTGGGATAAAACCTACAATAAACTTCTTATTTATAGTTTGCCTAGCTTAACCATTAGAATACAAAAATCTATTATTTTCGCTCGCTCTATGTGGATTTGATTCCTAAGTACTATAATTAGACCTCTCTTTGGCAAGAGTAGTTCGTAGGGTTAATTTGATAGATTGCATGCTTTAGAATATACCTTAACCCGCACGCAGGCAAATTTGGCGCCGTTTCCGGGGAGCAAGGATCACCATTAGATTTATTTTCTAGGGTTTAGTCTAGGCTTTTTCTTTACTGCAAGTTACTGATAATTTCTTTTAAATGCCTTTTGGGTGCATGTCCAATAGTACCAGAAGCAAAAAGAACAAGGAATTACTCTCCTCATACCCCGTTGCAATTGAACGTTCCATCCACAAACAGATATGACAAGCATCGATCGACCGTAGCACTCAACCGCCGATCGACGCTAATCCAAACCAACATCGATCGACAATACCCATGCGGCATCGATCGACGATAGCTCGCGAGTTCAGATGGTTGTGACTTTAGTTGTGGTTCGAGAAGAGAGACAAGACATGTATGACCTTGAAGGTCATCTGCGTAATGCCCGAGGTCAGAGAATTGATTATCAGAGGGCTGTAATCCATGAACCAGAAGCAGACACTGCAGTAGCTTGACCTAAAGCTGCCGCCCAAGCTACTCAATGGACACTGGCAGACTACAATCGTCCAGACCAGTTTTATGCTAATATATCCGCTATTCGTCCTCCAGCTTTCCAGAGGAATTATTTTGAGATCAAACCGTCCTTCTTCGCACTTGTTGCGCAGATAGTCTACCATGGACTGCGACATGAGCACCCGATGGATCACCTGAAGCGGTTCGAGGATCTAGTATATGCTATTAAAGCCAATGGGGTCCCTGAGGACTATCTAATCTGTAAGCTCTTTAAGTACTCACTTGCTGGAGATGTTTCGCATTGGCTTAAGCAACTACCACCAAGATCTCTACATCCTGGACAGACATCAAGAATGCGTTCCTGCGCAATTTCTTTCATGATGCACAAGCAAAAGACTTGAGAAGCAAAATCGCTACATTCACACATGAGCCTGGAGAATCATTCAGAAGCACTTGGTTCAGTTTCATGTCCTACCAGAGAGACTGTCCACACCACGGTTTCAACAAAGTGCAGCTTCTTAGCACTTTCTTCAGAGGTATTTTTGCAGTACTAGATGGCTTTAGACACAGCTAGTGAAGGAAAATTCAGCACTAAGAGTTCAGAAGAAACGACAAGACTTATTGAAAACTTGGCATCTAGCAATAGCACCAAGAACACTAACTACGAGAGGAAGACATCAGCTCCATTTTTGAGTAAGGAGAAGATAGATGAAGTCAAAGAAAAGTTGGATAGTGTTCAGAATTTTCTCAACAAGCAAGAAGTAAAAGCCCTGGAAGAAGAAGAAGAAGAATAGGAAGAAGATGTGAATTTTGTTGGTGGAAACGGTTACCATAGACAGGGAAATCAAGGCTACAATAGAAACTCCAATGGTGGCAACATGAGTAACTACAATAAGAATTCACAACAGCAAAAGCTTCATGAGAGCAAGTTAGAAGCTATGGTGATAGAATACTGGAGCAGCAACAACAGATAACTATGAACTTCAATGGGAAGATAGATGCCTTTTACATCAACCTCAACATAAAGTTTGAGACTCTCAACACTCATTTCAAGAAGCTGGAGAATCAAGTGGTCTGGACAAGTGAGGCCATTCAGAGGCATGAGACCCTGATTAAGGAGAAAGGAGAAGCTTGTCAGAGGCACCCCGTCAGTTGATAGGTGATGATTTTTTGCAACAAGTGAAGAGAGAACAGCTCTAGGAAGGAGATTTTCATGTATAAAGTGCCATGTCCTTTGGCAGTTCATATTGGTGTCGATCGAGATTTAAACCGTAACATAGATCAACGGAACCATCAGAATCTGTTGCTTTGTGTTAATCTTCTAACGTCGATCTCCGTCGAGAATCCAGCGGTGAACGAAATTCTTCAACAGCAGAACCAATTCATTTACCAAGTCTGAGTGCCGGCCTATTTGTCAAAACTTCAAGGATGGAGACTCATGAACAAAACGCCAATACACCCGGCCACCCGGCCTCATGACAACAGAAAGGCACACCATAAGAAAACAGAGGATTCCCAAACATCTTCACAGAGAAGCAACTGACAAAGAGATGGATCGCTTTGCCAAAAGATTTTTCAAAATTCCTTTAGATACTCAATTTGATGAAGTATATTCTACTCATAGATTGTGGATGTTTTTCAGGGAATCCAAGGAAACAGAAAAGGACATAGAGCACATGTTCAATGACCTCAGAGAGAAGCTGAAGCAGAGGACCACTCTCAAGAAGAAAAGTGACCCTGGGAAATTTGTGATTCTATGTTTTGGCAAAGGTCACGAGTATCCTAACGCCCTCTGCGATGCTGGATCAGAATTTAGCATCATGCCTATAGTTATGGTAGAGAAGCTAAGCCTGAAAGTTGAGCCTTCTAGTGAATCATTCATCTTTGTAGATTTCTCCAAAGTGAATTCAGGAGGGATAGCTAGAGACCTTCCAGTGCAGATTTGCAACACCTTAGTCCCAATAGACTTCCATGTAATAGATATAAAGATTGATTGAAATTCTTCCTTACTCCTTGGAAGAGCATTCATGACAACAGTGGGAGCAATCTGCGACACGAAGACACACAGATTGTTCAATCCTTGATTGATCCATACAACTTTTATGAACCTGTTAAAGTTAACAACAAGGCTACTCAAATAGAACTGGGAAACGACCCAGGTTTGATTGCTACATGTCTCTGAAAATACGATCAAGATAACGAGCATGTGGACACAGCATCGATCGACACCCAACCCATGGCATCGGTCGACATTAGCTTCAACCAGAACCTGCACAAAACCCACCCTTTGGCATCGATCGATACTCAACCTCTAAGATCGGTCGACAGTTATGCCACGGATCAGAACGACAAAGATAGTCAAGAGGACATAGTCTACACTGGGCCTCAATACCGTGAGATGATGTCAGAAACTAGTAACCTAGAATACGATAGTTCTTACTTTGAAGAAGAAGCAGACGAGTACCATGCTTTTGCACTAGAAGGGGCTGGAAATTTCAAAGGATCCTATGGAACCTGGAATGAAGCATCGATCAACGGTGTCTCCGTCCATCGATCGACGATAATCCGACATGATACGATGACGATTATGGCTACTATGATTGTAATTTTATAAGAATCAGGGGTGTTAGACTCAGAGAAACTCGGAGGTAACACAGAAATGAAAACTAGATAGACTATCAGGGGTTTAATGAAGAACCATTCTCAAACTCAAACTCTAACAATCAATCAACTCTTGCTGAAAGGATTATCTAATATCTAAACCCTAGAATTCCAACTCTCGTTGCGAATTCAATTATTTCAGACAAGCATTAAACTCAAGTTTGGTTTGTTCACTAAACATCTAGGCCAACTCTCGTTGTGACTAGGTATTTAGCTCATCTAAATTTAGTTCAGATAATTGACCATGCTCTTGCATGTCTCAATTATCCTAAGATCGAGATTAAGGTGATAAACCTTAAACTAGCATTAACATCAACTAGATATAGAATCAATTGCTTACCCTAAGCAATACTATCAAGTTTAGAAATCCATAAGTAATCTTTAAGTAACCCTAAATCTAACAATAGAATTACTCAGACATAATCATGAATAACATCTTATTAATATGAATAAAATTCATATATAGAATAGAGTTGTAAACGCAGTTCAAAATCTTCTCTCTAAAAGAGTTCATATCTATCTCTCCAAGCTAATCTCTCTTTTCTTAGTTTCAAGCGTAAGTTACAAAACTCTCAATACCCATAAGATATAGTCTAAAACACGCGAGGGACCTCTTGAGCATAAGATATAGTCTAAAACACGCCAGGGACCTCTTGAGCAATTACTTGGACCTCCTGGGTACTTGAATGTGTCTCGTCGGTATCGTATTCCTTTCTCATTAATGGAGGACCTCAAGGCAAGGTTATCCCATCACGTGGACTCAGACAAGGCGACCCTCTCTCGCCATACTTGTTTATCTTGTATACGGAGGTCCTGTCAGGCTTGTGTCAGAAAGCGTTAGAGAATGGCTCCCTCCCTGGCATTAAGGTCGCAAGGCACTGTCCAGCAATAAACCACCTTCTTTTTGCTGACGATACAATGTTTTTCGGGAAAATTAGCCCTTCCAGTTGCTCAGCTCTTGCATCCATCCTCACCAAATACGAGATGGCATCGGGCCAGTGTATCAACCGCGGAAAATCAGCCATAACCTTCTCCTCAAAAACCCCATTGGAGGCAAAAACCAGAGTGAAAAGCGAGCTCAACATCAGCAATGAAGGGGGCTTAGGGAAGTATTTGGGTCTCCCGGAACATTTTGGAAGAAAGAAACGAGATATCTTCGCGAGCATCATAGACAGAATCAAACAAAAAGCCCATAGCTGGACAACAAGGTATCTTTCGGGAGCTGGGAAATTAGTCCTTCTCAAAGCAGTCCTCTCAGCATTACCTTCTTATGCCATGACATGTTTTAAGCTCCCCAAATCCTTATGTAAACAAATCCAGGCAGTCCTTACTCGATTTTGGTGGGACCTAAAACCTGATGTTAGGAAGATGTGTTGGGTTTCTTGGGATAACCTCACGTTACCGAAGAATGCAGGGGGCCTAGGCTTTCGAGAAATTGAAGTCTTTAACGATGCCCTTTTGGCAAAAATACCTTGGCGGCTTCTTCGTAACCCTTCTTCTTTGCTGGGCCAGGTTCTTCTGAACAAGTACTGTAAGACTAATGGGCTACTTGACTGTGCAGTACCGATTAACTCCTCCCATGGGTGGCGCGGAATATTAGCAGGGAGAGACATCATTAAGAGGGGAGTAGGATGGGTTATTGGAAATGGCAGAAATATTAATGTCTTGTATGATAACTGGCTTTCCACCTCGAAACAGCTCTGCCCCATGGGTCCACCGCCAAAAGATCTCCAAGCTATGAAAGTTGCGGACCTAATAGTTCAGGGAACTCATGAGTGGAATACTTCTGTAGTACAATCCATTCTTCCTCAGTATGAGGACTCCATTAAATCGTTGATACCCAGCTCGCTCGGTATGCAAGATGTCCTGGCTTGGCTACCAGAAAAATCAGGGGAATACACCACAAAGTCTGGATATGCCCTGACAAGAATCAACGTATCACCTCCACCTTCTGAAAACTTTAACTGGAAACAATGCATTTGGAATGTTAGGTGCTCTCCCAAGCTTCACCATTTCTTGTGGAAAATTAAGAAGGATGCATTGTCTGTGGGGGAACTCCTACGAAGAAGGGGAATTGATACTGATGGTAAATGCAAAAGGTGCGGGGGGGAGGAAACTGTGCTTCATGTGTTCTTGACATGCCCGTTTGCGGCAAAGGTCTGGGAGCTTACCCCTGCTATCTTGAAACCAACTCCCTCTGTGATATTATCCGTAACTGAACTCCTCCGGACATGTCAACGCATGGTAAACCTTCCTCCTTCTGGTCTTGCTCAACCTCTATTTCCTTGGGTACTTTGGAATTTATGGAAAAGTAGGAACCAAGTAATCTTTGAGAATGTGAGCTACTCAGAACTGGATGTGACTTCAAAAGCTATAAAAGATGGTCGAGAATGGCAAATGGCTCAACCTCTCAAGCCTCCCACTCCATCTCTAAAGAATCCCTCCCCCCAACCTTTTCGCCAGATCCTTTGCCAAGAACGTACGGTCAAATGCTACTCAGATGGTGCATGGGACAGCTCTTCGCGGAAAGGAGGAATGGGGTGGTTGTGTAAAAATCATTCTGGAGTTACCTTACTACAAGGTTCTTCCCACCGGACCTTCATTGACTCTGCAATGCTAGCAGAAGCACTGGCTATGAAAAAGGCTATCTCCACTGCTATTGCTGCAGGTTTTAAAGACTTACTCTGTGTCACAGATTGTAAAAGTCTCATTGATCTCATCACAGGAAACTCTTCTGTGACTGCTCTTCAAGGCATCCTCCACGACATTGGCGTGCTGAGTCGATCCTTGAATTCTATCTCCTTTTCCTTTATTCCTCGTTCTTTAAATGTCGCTGCTGATAAACTAGCTAAGGCAGCGCTTGTTGTATCCCTTTTGGAGTAAACTTATGTCTTTTGCAGCAAGTAATGAAAGGTTTGACCAAAAAAAAAATCTTCATAACACTTTCTCTTCGTATCCTTTATACTAAATTGCTTTTAAAATGTCGCAAATGTTGCCTCATTAAAAATCTTACTAGAAAAATTTAATGTGAAAAACCATTGTTAAGGGAAAAGGAGTGCAACGCGTAATGACTTCCCCTAATGTGTATATACGTCAAGATCTTTGAGATGACATAATCTGATAAGGTGAGCAAACTTTTTGAAAGTAGCAATGGGTAATGCCTTAGTGAATACGCTAGCCAAACTTTCACTTGAACGAAAATGTAGGATACTGACATCGCTATTCTTTGATAGTGCATGAGCCTTGTATGATTTGATCATTCTCTTGGATTCTCTTTATCTCAAAACCTTTAGAACAGTAATAGACTTTCATCTCTGAAATTGTAACATTTTCCTTGGGTGTATATCATTTTTGTGTTTTTGGTTCCCTCACTAAAATTTTGTCATGGAAAAACCCAGTGATATAAAAACCATGATAAGAAAAAAGAGTAAAACTACACAAATTCACATTTCTTTCCCTGAAAGCAATATTTCAGGATATGCATTCCAAACAAATATATCACTTTAATATATTAAGCTTAACAAAATAAAATCTTATGATTTCTATTATAATATTTAGAGTTTTTAGACTACTCTTCCACAATTCTCTTTTGATATAGACAATAGTTTCTTGATCTATTTGGACTTCAAGCCTTTTTTTTACATAAAATTGTCTTAGACATTCAGCATGTACATACGAGTTATTTATGCTCTTATTCTTATCATATAAAATCACATTATTTCAATTACGAAAAGATTAGTAACTTGCTCAAATTAGACTTTTAGTATGGTACTTCAGAACAAACATATATAAGCCTTTAATTCTATCCCATGAAAACAATTTGTTTTAATTCGATCAAATAGCTAGAGTTTCTGGGAACATGTTTTTGATATCATCAATCTTTCATAAATTTTATCTTTCATGGATTATCGTTTTTCAATTGGGTTGTATAATTAAAGTTCTTACTTTATTACCAGACTAGTAAGGAACTTGAAACTTAGTTGAATCTACCTCATGTGACTATGTCTCTTCATAATAAATTTCATACTAATCTATTTTGGTGCAATGGCTTATTTATATCCCACTTGTTTTACATATTTTAGTAAATGGACTGCTAGTCCAAATATTTCTCTCTTTCTCAAGAGTTAATATCTTTGTCTATTGTTCTTCTGATTTTGCCAATCATTTGTTTGTGGACACTTTTTGATAGAGTTTGTTTCATGATCCTCTTTCTCATTCATCACACCAGCTGCTATTTTGCATGAAAAAATATCATTGACGTCGATTTGCTTATCGATTCCATTTTATTCTACACATGACATAATTATTAAGATCTCTTCATTGTCTTAGGTACCTGAATTTCTTTCAGCCATGTTTAGCGTCTTTTCTGGTGATAATTTAAAAACTTTATTTTCTAGTTTTGACCATTATCAATATATGTTTCTTTTCTTTTGCAATGATATTTATCTTTGGAATCAACATGTCTACTACGCTTCAAGCATGACTCAGACTTACTAGCAGTCTGATATTGTTCTTTCATGACATTAATTCTTACTGGAACATTTACAGCTGGTACATGTGACCAGATCACTCTATTTATTTGGGTTAGTAAATATGTATATCAACTGCTTTAATAAGATCTATAACGGAATTATCTTCTGGACTGTTATTTCACTTTGTCTTTACTCCGAGGACCAATGATAAATCATTTCAACTTATTTTCTTTTTTTATCTGTTTATTTTCTACCTCTTATGTTGGAAAAACTAATTCAATTTTAGCTTGCAAATCAAACCTTATATATATCATTCATGGATGGCTCTAGATTCTTAAGTATCAATGGAGATTTCATACCCAACATATATTCCCAACCACAATTGAAAACATATCTTCATTGAAGCTTGTAGTGAAGCAATATATAATGTAATTGCACATCCAAAATTCTTAGATGAAAAATATTTGGTTTCTGGCTCAGAACCAGTGATGAGAGAACTATTTGTAATTTATTGGTTTGATGTGAATTATGTTGCACAAAATGTTCAATACTTATTCCAATGAACATGAAACAATTATCAAATAATTAAGATGTGAATTCCCCAAGATTATATAGATGCATAGTGGGTAATCAGTCCACCAACATCTCTTTTATTCATGAAAATAACTTTTTTGGCTGGTGAAAAACTGTATTGTCATTTTATGTTCTGATCAAACAACATCGGACAAATCATTCAAAGAATATTATGGTTCTTCATTGAACATTCACATAAATCATAAAGTACCTTTTCGCATCATCACTGAACCAAAATGATCTAATTGGTTCATATCAAATATTTTGTAAATTTCACGTTTACTATATATTTATCTCCATTACACTAATCTTTGTGTAATACAAACTTTAAGAAGATTATGTATTTTTCTAAATATGTTTACTAACTTAAGAGATATTTTGATTTAAAAGCATTTCTTTCGCTTGTTCTCGTAACACAAATTAATTAAAAGCTCAGAGATTTACCTTAAAAGGGATTCATCAATCTCAATTTTATTGTAAACAAAATCTTCTACATGTTTCACATATTATAAGATGTGAGCTTTTTTAATTCACTTCCCCCCCCCTCCCGAGCTCGAATTGAATCGCATTTTATAATCAACGATATACCCTATTTGGGCATCTATTTTTTCTTTGATCTTTCTTACTTTTGAGACTAATGAGAATATAATACACTAAGGGTTTTAAATCACCTTTTATCTGCAAAACAATTTATGTACACTTGTGAAGCATTCATATAAATCTTCTTCTTGAATATTCTATAAGCTCTATATTACCTTGTATTATACTCGCAATAATTTTATTTCACCAATAGATGAATAAATTATAAATTTTTGTTACAGTATTTTCTTCAACTTCAAGTGAGAATAACAGTTTTAAAATAAACTTTTCTGTCTTAACCTTGACTTTAATTAAATCCACATTCACGTCTGCAATCACTTTATTTTTATTTTCAGTATAGCATATCACATTCTCTTCGGAGAATCGAGTATAACCAATTAGACGTGATTCATGATCTTTCATCAGTAACTCATTTGTTTTGGTCTCAAAGAAATGATATAATTCACAAAACTTCTTCAAATTTCTTTTAATTGTATCTACTGGACAATAGTACTTTTATGAAAATATAAATTATCTAATATATTTGTATCACTACTATTGTCTTCATGGAAATTTTTACTTTTTAAATTAACTTCCATCATAGTTGAGATTCACTTAAAGACTTCGGGTCTTGTAATTTTAAATGTAAAATTCATAATGCTTTTTTAGGTAATCACATTCTGGTGATCGCACTTTTTTCTTTGGATTGTTCTCCAAAACTTATGGGTCTTTTACGGTCAAAATTTAAATTTTAAACCTTCGTATAAAAATTGTAATAAAATATAATAATAATATTATTTCAAATTATATAAAATTTGTATTATCACAAGCATTTTAGTATACAAAAACTAAATAATACTCATATAGTAATTATTATATCTACTAGATCCTTGCTTTCATGATATTTAACAAGGTTGTTAGCCAATTAATCAATTTACTAAAAAATTGTAATCACATGTGTCAATTTTTTGTATGCAAATTATTTTATATAATTCAAATCTAGTTAATCATGTATATAAAACATGACAAATAAAATATATTTATCTTAATAACGAGAAATTGATCGGAGAACCAACCATTCATATTTCTCAGGTTATAATATCATGTGATGTTTTCTCTTTTATAAGAATATACACCACGAATTATTCAAAACTTTGTTCATGAAACATGGCCATATGTTAGTAAACATTTATATAAATATATATATATATATATATATATGTAAACATTTATATATATATATATATATGTGTGTGTGTGTGTATAGATTCTAACAATACTAAACATATAAATCTTCGGTTAAAATTATACAAATAGATATTGAACCATAATTTCTTCTATTTTCATATTCAGTATTATTGATATTAAGCCAATAAACACTAGAAGCATACATGTAATAAATGATGAACCAACACATCATGTAATTAACAAATAGCATGTAAACTTGCCAAGTTAAAATCAATAGGTTATGAGACCAACTATCGTCTTAATCTATTCAGACAAACGATTTATGAAACTAGACAATAGATCTAATCACGGTTCACGTAAAGGTTTTTGCATAAATTTAAATCAATATTTTATCACAAGATCACCATATTATTTTAATTATCAAAAACAAATCCCAAGAATTCTAACAAACTGAACTAAACTAATCGAAAATTTGACTAACAAACTGAACCAAACCAACATCTTTTTTTTTGAAACTCAAACCAACATCTTTCTTATCAAATTTTAACTAGCGATTCTAACCCATGTGCATATGAATTGTTATAGATGTAAGCATGTAGAAATATCTTCTTTTTTTGAAATTTCGACTTACCCTATTCAGCCCAGAAGTTCTCATTATTCACGAATGTGCCACTGGGAGACCTTAAGTAGGTCTTTAAAAATTGTGTTTTACTCTATCATCTTCATCTTCATCTTCATCAATTATTCACAAAAATGTCATTGTCATCAATTCACCCAACAACCATGAATAACCAATATGAAACTCTTAATGCATCAAAAAATCGATTTTCACTCATTCTATCTCATATCTTATCCACAAAAACTACATCTTTCTCAATTTCTTTCTATATTCATTTAAGGAAAATTAAGGGTTTTGATTCTAAAGTTTTTAAGGTTCATAGAGCCATTCAAGCTCATGATTCCTGGTCATTAACAATTGAGTAGTTGTCTTCGTGAAGTTATGTGTCCTTGCACAACTAAGCAAGTTTTCTCAGTGGTTTAAGGTATGAAACGAATTGTTTACCCAGATTTGTTGGCGAGAAAACTTACATGTAAGTCTTCTCGACATAGAAGACTTCCGTGGAAGTCTTCTGGTCAAAGCATAGGTTAGTTTTGCAATTGACTTTCTCTGTGTTTTTTAGAGAAGACTTTCGTGGAAGTCGTCCAACTTTTCTTTGTTGACAAAAAATAATTTAGGAAGACTTTATTGGAATTCTTCTCGGATAAACATGTTAGTTTTGAAATTGACCGATCTGTGTCAGAAATTTGACTTTTTACAGAAGACTTCCTGGTAAGTCTTCCACCGGTAGACTTTCACGGAAGTCTTCTCAACTTTTACATTTAGTTTGTTCGCTGTTGGAGGAAGTCTGCATAGGTTACTTTTGCAATTGAAAATTTAAACTTAAATATTTAATTTAAATTGGAAGACTTCCATGTAAGTCTTCTGATGTAAGACTTACGTGGAAGTCTTCCATATTTTTATTATGTGATTCTGGTCAAACATAAGTTAACAAATGAAGACTTTCAGAGAAGTATTCGAGCGGAAGACTTCCCTGAAAGTCCTCTCAACAAAAGTCAAATATAGTCAATTGCAAAAGTAACCTACGCAGACTTCCACCGAACGTAAGCAGACTTAATGTAAAAGTTGAGAAGACTTCCGTGGAAGTCTTCCGTTGGAAGACTTACCGATAAATCTTCTATAAAAAGTCAATATGTGACATAATCGGTCAATTGTAAAACTAACTTGTTTATCCGGGCAAAATTTCAGGAAAGTCTTCTCTGGTATTTTCGAGAATTTTTGAATAACAAAAGTGAGCCAATATTTACAGAGGAAAATTTTCTTAGAAGTCTGCTGTAGAGGAGACTTCTCTGGAAGTCTTCCGTTGTAAATTTTTAATTGCAAAAATAACCTATATGGAAGACTTCCACGAAAGTCTTCTTTGCGAAGACTTTCACGAAAGTCTTCTTGTGGAAGATTTCTCTGGAAGTTTTCCTTTGTAAATTTTCAATTGCCAAAATGACCTAAATGGAAGACTTCCAAGAAAGTCTTCTCTGGGAAGATTTCACGAAAGTCTTCTTGTGGAAGACTTCCACGAAAGTCTTCTACGACAATGTGTAATAAACCTTCATTTTCTTCAATTTAAAATAATTTTTTAAAATTTTATTGTTAATTCATGTGTTTTAGACAATATTTGGGGTTCTGAATGAAATTCATAATTTTATTGGTGATAATTTAGAGGTTATCAAATATGTTTATTAATGTTTCTAGCTAATGATAGAAGACTTCACTGGAAGTCTTCTGGGTTAATTTTTTGGCATTGCTTTCTATGTTTGCTAATGTTCTCTAATTTGAAATGCTGAAAATATCTATGTCAACCAAAAGATGGGTATGAGCGGTTGCCTTCATTTTGGAGCAAATTGCATTAGCAAATCCGGATTCCATTACTAGTATAGAACTTGATGCTCATAACAGATTTAAGTATTTTTTGTAACATTTGATATTTGGTGAATTTTCTAAGTTTTCTTGAGAAGTATTCTCCCTTAGCCGTAGTAAATTTGACTATTTTTTGTGTTATTGTGTTTTGCTTTGAATTTGTATCAAGAATTTTAATAATTTCAAGTACTTTTGGCAAGACAATATTGTAGACATGAATAAATTTACCATTTTTCATTAATATCTCTTTAAATTTAAAAAATTCACAATTAAAAGAGTACACCTACAAATCACAAAACGACCATAAAAAATTATTATAGATCATTCCTCTACAAAAAACAAGTTTGGACTCTATTTAAGATGAGAGAAGACTTCGGCAAAAGACTTCATCGAAGTTTACCTGCATATCCAAACAAAATAAATCAGTAAGAAAGACATGAAATAAAAATGAGAAATTGATATAAAATTTTGATTTTTTTTATGAAAGACTTACTTGAAAGTCTTCTAATAGAATACCTCCTGGAAGATTTACTTGAAAGTCTTCTAGAACCTAAATTTAATATTCGCCCACAAGATTTCCGCGGAAGTATTATAGTGCATTATTTGTTGGAAGACTTCCGAGAATACTTCCATGAAAGTCTTTCAAGTCGTCTCAGATCTGAAAAATCTACATATTCAAAAGCATTCAGTTGAATTCAAAACATTGAGAAGCTTCAAAAATAAGGTAAGAACTTTTAAAAAAAAAAGTTTTTTAAAGTTAAGAGCTTTAAGAAACAAAAAGTTATCAAATGATAAAATATGATTTATAGATCTACCTTTACAGGAGTGTAAGATGGGAACCATGTGATGAAAAACCTGCAAAAAACAAAATAAATAAGTGAGAAACATGAGATAAAAAATGAGAAATTGATATAAATGCTCACTTCTGTTATAAAATAGGATATATGGGAGAAAGCTCCGCCAGAAGACTTATGCGGCAGTCTTCTAGTGCACTATTTGTTGGAAGGCTTCCGAGAATACTTCCATGAAAGTCTTCCAAGTCGTTTAAGATCTGAAAAATCTGTATATCCAAAAGCATTCAATTAACTTCAAAATATTGAAAAACTTCAAAAATAAGGTAAGAACTTAAAACAACAAAAAGAGTTTTCAAAAGTTAAGAACTTTAGGCAACAAGAGGTTACCAAATGACAAAAATATGATTTATAGATCTACCTTTAAAAGAGTGGAAGATGAGA
This sequence comes from Moricandia arvensis, assembly GCA_905132765.1. Lineage (NCBI taxonomy): Eukaryota > Viridiplantae > Streptophyta > Magnoliopsida > Brassicales > Brassicaceae > Moricandia > Moricandia arvensis. Next base: position 29,221 of record CAJHQP010003007.1, read on the forward strand.
ACCATGTGATGAAAAACATCCAAAAATAAAATAAATAAGTGAGAAACATGAGATAAAATGAGAAATTGATATATATTTGGTTTTTTAAGTTCAAACAGATTAGAGAGAGGTTTGAGAGTTTAAGAATGAGAAACTTATATTTTGTTGTAGCCATTTGAGAGAAAGAGAGATAATGTGTAAAGAAGACAAAAATTTCAATAAAATTAAATATTTTCGATTCAGAAAACTTTCTAATAGAATACCTCCTGGAAAACTTACTTGAAAGTCTTTTAGACCCTAAATTTACCATTCGCCCAGAAGACTTCCGCGAGAGTATTCTAGTGCATTATTAGTTGGAAACCTTAATTCACATATACCCTAAACTCAAAATATCTAACTAATTAGAAAAAAACACTTCATAAAACTTAAATAAACTTTAAGACCTAAATTTATATCAATTAAAATATCTATAATTAGAGGATTAGGATTTTTTCCCAACCAATATATTTTTTAGGAAATTATTAAATTATTTTAAAAATCTAATACACTAGATCTTATGGAAGACTTAAGACTTCCATTGGAAGAATTATGAAACACTTATTGAAAGACTTAACAATAGGCGGGAAACTTAAATTCTTCTAAAATTTTAAGCGGGATATGGTAGTTAAGTCTTCCAGTAAGTCTTCTAGTGCATTATATCTTTGAAAATTTAAGTCTTCCAAAACACCAAAATCAAATATATTACTAAATCACATACAAAATTTTTATTAAATTTAAAATAAACTTATAAAGTGTTTAATATATATACAAAACTAAACACATATATGTCAAATTTAGTTTGTTAAAAAAAATAAGATACCACAATCTAACTCTAAAACTAGATACAATACTATAACATAGTTACCAAACACTAAACCAAAGAATATCATGACTAACTTACATTCACTCATCTATGTTGGAAACTATTCAATTTTAACAAATGTAAATTACATCATTTATAAATGTCTATAATTTCATTATTAAAATTTTTTACTAATCAAAAAATTTTTTTATAAAATTTATAACTCATTTTTAAGGTCTACATCATGGAAAGATTTTCAAGGAAGTCTTCTCAGAAGACTTTCCTGAAAGTCTTCTCACTCGCAGGGTTATAATAGTAAACTACAGTATTGTTTTTTGTTTAGTAGAGGGGATGTTTGTAATTTCACTAGCATTTTGGGTTACTTTTGCATTTGATTTGAGTTAGAGCATATTTTTTTATTTAAAATCAAGTGTTGAGTCATATTTGGCAAATCTCCCTTAACAATTATTGATTAGGATTAATTGTAGTTCATGACACACAAATATGACATTAATTTAATAAACACGTGACAACACTTATGTTCGATTTTTGTAAAATCGAACATATATCGCAGATATCGTGTGATATATTAGGGTTTGATCGTACAAATAAACCAAAACTGTATCTTGGTGTTTGCAATAAATAAAACAAAATTGAGTTACGACTAAGTTTTAAAAATTTTATTTAATTCATACTCATAATGTTAGGATTTGGGAAGATAACATGTTATAAGTAAAGAAGAAAAAGGAGTAGTCGATGTGTATTATTCCATGAGTCATAGGTCATTTATATAGGATTACAATAGCTTGAAAACCAAATAGAATTTGGAATACAAATAAACTTAACAATCAAGTAAATCTAATATTTTCTATAATAGACATTATCACATAATATTTATAACAGCTTTTTGAAGTTGGAGCAATGGATATTCTCTTTTTCTAATGCAAGTCACACTGAATCTATAAATATTATATATCCGAGCTTTTAATTTAATTTTATTTTATAAATTTTGTTGAAATAAAAACAATGAAAGATATATTTTTATTCCTCGGTGTAAATATTTGATTATTTTAGTTTTCTTGTACATTCTTTATGTATCCCTAAACTTATATTACAAATGAAATATAAACATTTACATCATTTTATGAAAGGGATAAACCTTATGTACATATTTGAATGACTCTACCTATTATCATTGTTTATATCTCTCATTATCTCATTCATCTCGAGTCCATACAATCCCAAAATAGGTCCAAGTGGGCCACATATATCTCAGCTTCGAAACTTGTCTTTAGCAATGATTTAGGTCCAAGTGGACCATTTATGTAGCCATGTATGTACTCGAAAGCTGAAAACTCAGACATATTGCTTCATGTTAAAGTTGAGAGAAGAGTTGATTCTTATTGATCATATGAGAAGGTTTATATAGTACAACGTATTAGGGTAAACCCTAAGAGAAAAGGAAAGAGAAAAATCCTAGATTTGCATATATCGTAACACTCCCCCTCAAGTTGGAGCGTGTAGGTCACAAACGCCTAACTTGCCAAGTAAATAAGCAAATTATCTTTGTCCACGGGCTTTGGTGAAAATATCAGCTTGATGATCAGTGGTGCTGACGTGAGAAGTTTCTATGTTGCCACATACAATTTCATCTCGTATAAAATGGAAGTCCTTCTCAATATGTTTGGTGCGCTCGTGAAATACTGGATTTGCTGCAATATACATAGCAGATTTGCTATCACATACGAATTTCATTGGATCAGTATGAGATACACCGATTGTTTCAAGAAGTTATTTGATCCATAGGAGTTCTTGAACTGTGAATTTCATTGATTGATATTCGGCTTCAGCGGAAGAAAGTGAAACTCTATCTTGCTTCTTTGTTTTCCAAGATACCGGTGAATCTCCTAGAAGTACAATGTAGCTGCTTAGGGACCGTCTTGAATTTGGACACGCTGCCCAATTGAAAACATTAGGCAGTCAAGCAAAGGTCTTAAGTGGAGGCGAGTAAGATGCCTTGGCCTGGACAGCCTTTTAAATAGCATACAACTCGGATGGCAACATCCCATTGTGCTTGACGAGGAGCCTGCATGGATTGAGCTAGAATATTTACGCAGTAACTAAGTTCTGGACGGGTAATGGCAAGATAAATAAGACGACCAACGAGTCTTCGATACTTTGTCGGATGCGAATAAAACGGGCCATCATCTGATAGTAGACAATGATTATGTTCCATTAGCGTGTCAAATGGGCTTGCACCTGTGAGAACACATTCAGAGATGATATCAAGACAATACTTTCATTGTGAGAGATAGATACCATCTGAATTCCGAGAAAATTCAATGCGAAGAAAGTATTTGAGAGTACCCAAATCTTTCATTTTAAAACACATGTGTAGATAGTCTTTGAACTGAGTGATAACCTTGGAATCATTCCCAATAATAAACAAATCATCAATGTATATGAGAATGTGAAGAACGGCATTACCACACACTCGAGTAAATAGAGAATAGTCTTTACAACATTGAAGAAAACCATAGTCAAGTAACGTAGTGGAAAGTTTGGAGAACCAACAACTAGGTGCTTGTTTCAACCCGTATAGTGACTTATGCAGCCTACAAACAAGAGACAGATCCAATGGTCAAAATCCTGGTAGAGGTTTCATATAGATTTCTTCGTCAAGATCACCATGAAGAAAAGCATTGTGAACTTCCATTTGATGAAGCTCCCAATTATTAGCTGCTGCTACTTCGAGAAGGATCCGAATCGTGTTACTGGTGCAAAAGTTTCATCATAATCTACTCCTTCTTGAAAATTTCCCATGACAACCAGGCATGATTTATGACGCTCGATAGTACCATCAGCATTGTATTTGATGCGAGATACCCATTTTGATGCCAAAGCTTTCTTCCCTGGAGGTAGTTTCTGTAAAAACCAGGTATTTGGTTCCTCAAGAGAAACTTTTTCTGCTCACATTGAGTCTCGCCATACCTTTAATTTGACAGCACCTCTAAATTGGATTGGTTCATCACCAAGATTTATAGCCGCCAAGAAAGCTTTATGACGATCTCAGAAACAATCGTTAGTGACAAAATTAGCTATGGTATAAGGAGACGTACCCAAAGAAGTCGATGTGGAATGAAGGGAGTCGAGAACATGGTTTATATCGCGTTGAGCAGAGTAAGTTACATATGGCTTGAGTCGCGTAGAGGTGATCTTTTTACGCATGCCTCTGCCAATTTTTTCTGTAAGAGGGAGTTGTGGTGAGTCATGAGTAGTATCATCAGGGGTAGATGCAACAGGAAAAGATGGTGAACTTCCGTTCGCGTATTGTCTGATTCGGAGGGCGAATTATGAAGTTGTTCTCCTGAGATCTCAACAGTTTATGTTTGATCAGTAGTTGCAACTGGCAAAGTAATGTCAGGACTATCAAAAATTTCAAACCGTGGAGGAGAGAGAGGGACTGAAATAATTGGTGATGGAGCCGAAGGATTTGAAGAAGCAAATGGAAACGATGTTTCATGGAAAATTACATCACGTGAAACAAAGTACTCGTTTGCTTCAATGTCGAAAACTCGCCAAGCCTTTTGACCAGTAGGCTATCCTAAAAAGATATACCTTCGACTACGAGCTCCAAATTTATCTGTCTAAGCCACTTGACGCTTAGCAAAATATAGACTACCGAAGACAGGTAGATGGGAATATGGTTGAGCACTGATGTGGAGGACTTCATAAGGTGACTTTCCTTCAAGAAGGGGTGTTGGTGTGCGATTAATTAAGTGTGCAGCCGCAATGATGCTTTCGCCCCAAAACTTGATGGGTAAGTGACTTTGAAAGAGAAGGGCTCGCACCATATTAAGTATATGATGATGCTTGCGTTTGGTGTGACTGTTTTAGTGTGGTGTGCCAACACACGAGGTTTGGTGAGAAATTCAATTTTTAGCAAAGTAAGACCTTAGACACATAAATTATGTACCACTATCGCTTCGAACCGTCTTGATGTCCTTTCCAAATTGTCGTTTTGCCATTGCAAAGAAATTTTTAAGAACCATTGCGACTTCACTTTTTGCAAGTAGAAAGTGAGTCCATACTGCTCGAGAATGATCATCAACAATTTTGAGAAAGTAACGAGCCCCAGATGACGATGGTGTACTTTATGGACCCCATATGTCACAATGTATGAGAGAAAAACAATCACTGGCTTTATTAGTACTATCGGAAAAAGTATCACGAGAATTCTTTGCTTGAATACAAACTTCACAGAATCTTTAAACTGAGTACAAAAATTGCTAAAATCCTTAAAAGTAGATAAAACCGAAGATAAAACTTTCTTTCCCCGATGTCCCATACGTTGATGCCACAACGCTGCATAGTTTTCTGTAGTAGTCTTGTATGCTCTAGCTGGAACAATTTAGAGAAAGTTATAAACCCCATTCTCTTCCTTACCTGCTCCAATCAGCATCTTTGGAAAACGGTCTTGTATCGCACATAGCTTGTCAGTAAAGGTAGAAAACAATATAGTTCTCGTATCAGACGTGCTAATGATATTAAGGTGCACGATAGATCAGGCACAAGGAAAACGTGTCAGAGAATTTTATCGCCTCCAAGATGAAGAATCCCTTTGTTGGTTGCCTAAGAATGCTTCCCATTAGGTAATACAATAATACTACGAGGGATTTCATGTACTTCAGTCAGCAGCTCCGCATCGCCTGTCATGTGATGCGATGCTCCAGAGTCAAGGAGAAAATCAACATTGGCATTCGTACCAGACAACTTTTCTGTAGATGCATTAGTTGATGGTTTTAGAAGATTTACAATGGCTGACCATGTTTCTCTGCTAACACCTGGAACATCAGGGAAATCATATGCGTTGTTAGGCACAATAGCAGCATTGTTTGCTTTTGGTGATGCACTTCGACCTCTGCCGCAGCCTCTGCTACTTCCAAGGCCGCGTCCTCTGCCTTGTGTAGAGTCTGTCCATCCTTCCGGATAGCCATGGAGAACGAAACATGTATCAACTGTGTGGCTTGTGCGCCCACAGTGAGTACAAAGAAGATTGTTTCTTCCTCGTGCAGATGAAGCTATTGCATTAACTCCAGTTTGGACTACAAGACTTACTGCTTCAACGCGTTCTTCTTTACTTCTTGATACTGTGAAATGTATTTCTTCAGAAACTAGTTCTAAGTCGATTTGATCCAAACCAAGATCCTTGTCGCGAGTAAGCCGGCCAAGAAGGTTTGTTCGGGTTGTACCAAATAGAGACTCGTCGAGTCCCATTAGAAATTGGTGAATATGCTCATGATCACGTCTTTATTATGTTTGATAAGAATTTCACAAGTTGGACTGTTGCAGCAACAACCAATTGCAGGATCGTAATCATTCAGATCATCCCATATAACTTTAAGTTTTCTGAAATAAGCAGCAACATCTTGTCCGTTTTGTTGACATGTTACAAGAGCTCGAAGATTCTCCCACATGACAAGTGCACTATCTACTACGGATATAGAGTGATGAATTTCCGGATCTATACTAGCGTATAACCATCCAATCAACATGGAGTTTGCAGTAGCCCACTTGTCGTAATCTTTTGATATCACTGGTGGCTTTTGTAAGGTACCATCGATAAAACCAAGTTTTTTTTTTTGCACGGAGATTGTTTCGAGCTAGATTAGCCCATCTTTCATAGTTGTATCCATTCAACATGATGGGTGTAAGAACATGGTGTGAATAATCTGATGGATGTAGATAATATGGAGAGATTGTAATAGCTTCGGAGGTGGTTTGAGTAATCGCCCCACTGGACTCACAAGAGGTTTTAGATGTCTCCATTGATGTATTAGAGAGATATTGATGCGAAAGTCGCAATAAGAGATGAAGAAGAAATTTTTTGTGGAAAAAAAATATGAGGGTGCTAGAATAGTTATAGCTCTGATACCTTGGTTTGAAATTGCGCGTGGCGAGACGAAGCGAGGAGGTGGGAGCTTAGCGCCTATCGCCATGGTGCTCCAAAGCGATCGCTTCATGTACCTGCAACAGAACAAGGTAACCTGCAAACCCACTTACACATATAAGTTAAGTAAGACTAAAGAAAGACAAGTAAGAAATAAAAAACACCAACTTCATATAATAAAATGAAAAGTTCAAATAGCAAAACACTGAAAATACCAAATGCAAACACTAAATTGAAAAGCAACAAAATACCAAATCAAAAGCAAATAGAACTCCAGTCTGAGTAGAATCATTCTACTTCGATTCAGAACCACTCTCTTCATACTCCAATTCCAAATCCTTCCAAAACTGAGCATCTTGCTTTCCTAACTCCCCTTCAACGTCATCATCATCATCTTCATCAACCAATTCCAAGTGAGAAGGTGATGGACCATAGCGCTTGCTCTTGCTCTTAGTTGAAGAAGTAGCTATTCCTTTCCCTTTGTCGTTCTTAGCTGAGTTAGGATTCTTTGCTCCTCTAGTACCGTAGGTTGGCTCTTCAGCTCCGGCTGCTTCACTCACCAAACTCCAAGTCAGGTCCTCATCATCATAGAAGAAATCATCATCTTCATCATTGGAGGAGTTCCCATCCATCTTCCCCATCAACCATTCGTTGCTATCATCTATTTCCTCCAACAGAATGCGATCCTTTGCATCATTTCTTTTCATCCTACGCTGCAAAGCACGATTGTACTTGACAAACACCATGTCATTCAATCGGCTTTGAGCTAATCTGTTCCTCTTCTTGGTATGTATTTGTTTCCAACATAACTTAGTCAAACATATGTCTTGCATAAAGTTAAAAATAAACTTAGAGAATGTAACAAACTTACATGTTGAAAAACACCCCATTTCTTTCACAACCAGTTGCACTGCATGTTAGACTAAGCACCTTGACAGCAAAATCTCTGAGATGAGGAGCTGAGCTTCCATAGCTTGACCACCAATCAGCTATTAATACATAAAAAAAAAATAAGTTTGTATATAAGAAACGTTAGAAAGCTGAAAACAGAGAGTTGTTACCTGGTGACTTCATCTCTCTTTGCCTAATCGCCATGGGAAGACCAAAGAGCCCACTTGCATTCTTAAAAACTTCAAGCTCCACCATGATCTTGTCTTGAACCATAGGATCTCGGACCAGCTTTGTGATGCAGCTATACAATCCACGCTCCACTTCCTCACAACAAACATCAGCAGGCTGAGCATAATGAACCGCTAGATTGAGGAAATACCCTGCTGCGTGAAGTGGTTGATGTAGTTGACAGTCCCAGCGTCTGTCAATCATCTCAAAGACCTTCTCATACTTCACCTTCTTCAGTTTGAAGCTCTTAGCAATGGTTTCCTTTGCTCTATCCATAGCAGCATAGATGTACCCCCATTGGTGGCTTCTTCTCACCATCAACCATCCGTAGCACCTTCACCAATGGAGAGGTTAGCTTCAGAGCATAAGCTATGTTCCTCCAGAACCCTTCTTGTAGGATATACTGCTTCAGCTTCCTTGCTCCTGCTTCCTTGGGCCATTTCAATTTTTCCCATTCCTCTGAAGTCACCATCTTCCTCAAATTAGCTTGCTGAAGGTGAAACTGGGTCATGGTGATGAAGGAAGTTGCAAATCTTGTTACAGCCGGTCGATGCAAGTTCCTCTGATCTGTGAACCTCCTCATCATGTTCACAAGAGGTACACGGCAGTAGATGTATGCATTAATGAACATGCACTTCTTCATTTCAGTCTTCACCGCAGGTATCTTCCTAATGTCCTCGAGCATCAGATCAAGACAACGCGCAGCACATGGAGTCCAAAAGAGATGTGGACGTTTTGCTTCAAGAAGTTTTCCAGCCTTGACGTAGTTTGAGGCGTTATCAGTTACAACCTGAACCACATTCTTCTCACAGACTTCTTCAACCATATCATCAAGGAGCTTGAACAGCATTGTAGCATCTTTCACCACTTCAGAAACCTCTTTGGACCTGATGAACACAGAACCTTTTGGTGAATTAACCAGAAAGTTGACGATGTTCTTCTGCACCACAAAATCACGCCATCCATCAGACATGATTGCGCACCCTTTCACTGCCCACTCTTCCATGTTAGGAGCCAGCAGAGCGTGAACATTGGCGACTTCTCTCTGAAGTAAAGGGAACCGGAGCTCGTACTGAGAAGGAGGCTTTAGCCCCATACCATACTGCCCGATGAGCTCTGTCATCTCCTTGAAACTGTCATGAGAGACAGCATTGAAAGAAACCCCAGCATCGAAGAACCACCTTGCTATGCTTCCACACACTTTGTCTCTTAAGTCCTCGTCACAAGCTCCAAACACCCCTTTCATATCCTTTCTGCCCTTCAAGATGTCTGGAGGCAAAGACATCAGAACTTGTCCAAAGGACCACGGTACTTCCTCTTGATAGCCTTTTGTATTGGCTGATCACCATCCAAGTCCTCCTCATCATCTTTATTCACCACGGGTTGATACTGCATTGATAGAGCTACTCTTTCTTCAACCTTTCTGGCCATGTAGTTCTGAAGCTCAACTCTTAACATGTTCTGGACACATTGTACACTTCTTTGCGTTCTTGAACCCGTCAACAAGATGTTGTTTCAATCGTGAAACTCCAGCAGTTAACACCTTGTAGCAGAAGATACACTTCCAGTGGTTAGTGTTGTTGTTAACAATGGTTTCATACTTCCTCCCCGGATCCACTTGTTGTCCTTCTCCCTGAGATCCTCCTCCTTGCGACCCTCCATGAGATGATCCAGCTCCAGCATCAGACATGATCACAACTACAACATAGAAAAACATGGAATGAGAATAAGCTTTTGATTATAATGAAGCCACTAGACAAACTAAGATTAAAAACTACTAACAATCTGACAAGAAACTATGATATGAACAAGAAAAGATCATAAACAAATATTAATGATAAGCTACTGCCTCAAAAGCCATGGTCTATAAACAATACACGAGAAAAACAAACTTTAAAAAGAAGCTACTGATATAAATAAGAGTCGACATGATCAACAAACAAGGTTTATATTAAAGATAAACTACTAACAAATAACAATCTGAGAAGAAACTATGATATAAACATGAAAAGATCATAAACATATATTGATGATAAGCTACGTTGGTAAAACCATGGTCTATAAACAATACATGAGACAGACAAACTTTAAAAAGAAGCTACTGATATAAACAAGAGTCGACATGATCAACAAAGAAGGTTTATATTAAAGAAAAACTACTAACAGTCTGTGAAGAAACTATGATATAAACAAGAAAAGATAATAATCTTATATTAAAGAAGCTACGATCAAGTGAAACCTTGCAAATGATAAGCTACTGCAGTAAGTTTTAGAGGAAAAGCTAATGATTTTTTACTTAAGGTTTGTAAGGTTCTTATATAGGAGAAGACATTAGGGTTAGTGGGATTGCATCCTAGGTTAGTAGGGGTTGTGGATTCCCTCCTCTACACGCCTAATCTTGGTGCCTAATACGTGGAAAGAGTATATGCTTTTAGATATGGACAATATTTTGACAAAACCGTTTTGTAAAATGTACATTTTTAAGCAAATCTTTTTTTTGTATAGTTACAACTTAACACCGCTTTTAGCGCTTTATGGTTAGTGCAAAAGCGAGAAAAAAGCGAGAAAAGCTAGGGATCTATGTAACTCGCCTGGCAAGGGTGTCCCTAAGCGTTGAAGCCATCGCCTTGGGCGCCTTAGCGCCATGGCGAGAAAAGCGATCGCTTTTTCGAACACAGTGTGATACCATATTAAAATTTAGAGAAGAGTTGATTCTTATTGATCATATGAAAAGGTTTATATAATACAATATATTAGGGTAAACCCTAAAAAAAAGAGAGAAATAAATAGAGTATTTAGGAAAATATCAGATATAGATTTGCATATATGGTAATACTTCCAAACTCACCTTGACTCGATAATTTCAAAATAAACGATGTATTATCAAGATTTAAAATGAAATAAGTTTCAACGGTAGCTTCAGAAGACTCAAGAGAATCTGAAGGATTTACAAAAAAAAAAGAAAAAAAAAAAGAAGAATCTTTAGACGTGTTGAGAACTACGAATTGCCCTTAGAGATGCAAGAAATTTGAAATGAAGTTCCAACCCATCATCCATGTCTTCTTATCCGCAGGAGAAGCAAAATTGAGCTCAAACATTTCTTTCCTTATGTTCCCCGAGTCACAGAATCCCACAAGCTTAGCCACTATCTCTGCGCTCTCTTTCACGTGCTCTGTGTTGTGAGGATCTGTCCAGAGTTTATTGATCAACTGTTGCCTCCTCTGTTTTCCCACAGGCGCTACGTCCCACTTCATGTACAGCATCTCTCTTTCCTCTGCTCCTAGCTTCGTGTTTACACGTTTTGCGAGATACTCTCTCTCTTGCTTCAAAGCTCTTATACTGCTTACCACCAACATATGATTCTCAACTCGTCCAGAAAAAGACAAAGAAAAAAAAAAGGAACTACGGGTTACCTTGATGCCACGTAAGTTGCTGGTTCATCGCCGAGCAATGCTGGACTTGCGTTTCCCAACTCGGCCAGGTGCTGCTCGAGCCACGTCAGCCTGCGGAGCTCTACTTCCATGTATATTTGATCAGCTGGGTCTCCTTTGAACAGCATGTAAAACTGCGTCCTGTGGATGATTGAGATGTGGCAAAGATGCCATAACATTATGATCTGCTTTCTCTGCTCTTCAAAACACAAGGGCCATTCCATTTGAGATTCATCAGACTCCGAGGCAGCAGCTGTCTCGTTTCCCTCCAGTTCTATCACCTAAGAAGAAGCTTACGAGTTTTATACAGACCTGGAACATGTACAAGGAGTTTAAAAACTGACCTGGCAAAGAAGAAGCTGCTTCTGGTATTGAAGCTTCGCCACACGTTCTTTCAATCCAGTAACATAATCTTTGATGTTACGTATATTTTCTTCTGCAGCGTTCTTAAACATACGCTTCATTCTCTTAACATCGACTGAATTCGCTTGTCGTGATGATACAACATGGGTTCCTTCCTTTGAGGGGGTTCGATTATCCCTCTTTGGCGGAGTAGCTGAAACGACATTGCTCTCAGGAGCCTTGTTTTCAGTCCCAGAAGACGAAAGAGGTGAACATGGTGCCCGGATCATATGCTGTAAGTTAGGACTATTACTTAAGCCAAAGGGAAGAACTCTCTTCTTTTTCATCTGGGTCCTGAACTCCGGAGTCTCTTCATCTGTCTGATAAGACGACGCAAGATCGTCAATAAATTTCTGAACAGTCTCAAGCTTCTTCTCCATAGCTGCAATTTCTTCAGAGTTCAGCCGAGTTATCTCTTCTTTCAAGTTGGCTTTATCACCAACTACAGTTTCCTCGGGTATAAGGTTGCTCTTCTGCATGTCACGGATTTCTGAGAGCATTTTCGCGAATTTCTCTGATGATTGTTGATCACCCAGTCTGTGAGATGTCACTTCTTTGTGAATAAGATCTAGCGCTTGGTTTGCTTCCTCGCCTAGCTTCTTCTGATTTTTCTCAAACAAACGGATCTCTTTGGCTAGCGCTGTTCGATCCGCCAAAGTTAGAGACTGCCTTACATTATCTTTTCTATTCACACGACTTGTTCTGCGGCTTTTAGGAACAGATTTGCTTGGAGTGGACTCCTCAGCAGGGTAGGAAAGACACCTTGCTACTTGAGAAAAAGGTTCACACTCACACTCATTTGACCCCTGAAATCAGTTATACAAACCATGTTTGCATAAGAAAGAACCTATCCCAGAAAATTTTGATATCTCATATCCGTGCGCATACCTTCTGCTCCTTCGCTTTTCTTTCTAGTTCAAGCTGAGATTGTGCAATGTCTCTCTGACGCTTTAACTCTTTCATCTCCGTTTCCATCTGCAATTAGATTAACATGAATAAATAATCGCAAGTGCCCTCTCTAAGCTTTAACTTTCCTTTTTCCGTTTCCGTTTTACATATTCAAAAGAGGAGAAGTAACGTCTGGGTCTCTACCTGTTGGATTTTCATCTCTCTCTCAACTAACAGAGACTTTAAGCAGGTAGATGAACTAGAGTCTGGGCTTCTCAACTCTGATTCGAGTTTGGCTATTTTTTGCTGCAGATGTTTCAGCAGTAATTTTTCTGATACGACCTATAACAAAAAAAAAAAAAAAAATCAGCTAGAATCAAATCTCAGAAATGAATAAGGGTACGTTTTCTGTCAAGAACAATACTGAAGTATATGATCAGACACTATAGAAGTTTGTAGCCAGATGAGTAAAGATAGCTGACATACCATGTTTACTTTAGCGCAATTTGTGACTTCCTTTGCACTGGACGCAAAAGAAAGCGTCTTTTTCGTCTGCTCAACATGGCTCAGGGCTGGACTGATGGTGCATATTATTGCAGTTCTCGAATTCCCACCAAGTGAATTTTGCAGAATCCTTGTAAGCTTTGAGCTTCTATAAGGTATGTGATCACCTCTTTTTCCAGAACTACATCCAAATAATAACAAAAACAAAGATGAACGTGTTACATATAGTTAAGAATAATTTAGACGTGCCCAAAGACAATCATGTGTTATTATTGCTTACCTCAGCTTTCTAATAACTCTCGTAAGTGTTAGTAAGCTTTGGTTAATATGATTCCCTTCCTTCAATCTTAGGCCATCTGTGTTTGTTTGAGAGGCACGTTCGCTTCCAGCAAGATCAACAAGATTCTACACCAATCAGAGTGTCTTAGTATCTTAAATGAGAACTGAAACATAATAAAATGGCGTACCAAAGTTGCCATGAAAGACTGCACACGGCCTGCTATTTCCTTTAGACTGCTCTGAATAGTCTGAATATCAAAAGCAGAGAACAAGAGATAATCTTACTATTTAACAGAAAACCGAACTGTTGTCCATCTCTACCTTGTCCATGTTTAAAACATAAGGAAATAGATTGTTAATTCGTTCTTGCATGAGAATACATCATACCAGCCGAATAATCTGATGAGATCTTGAACTTCTGTCGTTCAAAATAGTTTCACCTACTTGCCTTTGACCTGAAAAAAGCAAATGGAAAATCACAGAACAAGAAAGCAAATGAAGATACAGCGTCTAATAAAAGAGAAAATGTGTCATATATTATATATGCTATCAAATGAGTTCGAGGCCTTGAGTGACTCCGTTCATTAACCACTAATTTGTGTTGCTCTGCCAAGGTGTATTCACTTATAAAAGTGATACTTTGACAGGAAGAATTTACCTTCACAAATGCCAATTAAATGCTGTAAGTGTTGCCTGCTTTCAACCACTTCCTCAACCAGATTTTCTACAATTGTTCCTTTCTGCAAGGTAGACAACATTCTCAATCTAGCCAAGATAATGGATGCCTCTTTCAGCATTAAATATAGTGTTTCCGACCCTTTTACATACCTCAGGATCATCTAACAGCCGAAGGGGCCCAGTACTACGATTTAAAAGGTCAACCACAGTCTCATTATAGATCTCCAGAGCTGATACTTTCAAGACAAAGCTCCTTTCCGGAGTCTGCATAGATTTTAATCAATCTATATCAGTCTGTAAACAAACCACGGGATAGAGACCTTAAGTTTGTCACTCACTTTTTTTATATGCTCGTATATGTCATTAACTACACTTTCAGTGACCCCTCTCATTGTAAAGGTCTTTCCACTGCTGGTCTGACCATATGCAAAAATGGTTGCTGCGACAACAATCAACATCTCGATAACTAAATGTTTATCAAAAGTAAGATATCCTAAAAATTGGGTTTTGAGATATCTGCATAAATACCGTTAGTTCCTGATAAAGCAGAAAGTGCGACATCCCTTGAACCACCTTCATAAACCTCCTGAGTTGCACACGTGGGCCCATATACTTTGTCTACAGTTTCATGAAAAGTCAAGGAGAGAAGATAAAATGATATTATTATCATACAAGGAAAGGAAAAGCAATGAGATTCTTATGAAATACCAAATGAATATTTTGCTGCAGGTCTCTCAGGATTGGGATTTTTAAAAACTAGGGTGTGATCATCTGGACAATCCCAAGCAATGAGGTCATATTTGGCATGTTCCCTCGAGTTTAATGGTCTCATCCGGACAGTGACAAGTATATTCTCCTCTGTAACTCTGGAGCCACCAGGTGTAGACGGATAGGCCCTGTTTATCTTACTTGACGGCGTCCTGGGCAGTCCCATCATTTTTCTACACACAACTAAAACCAAAATAAGAAACTGATTAGGCCAAGATGTTACGAATCACATACTATATTACAGATTGCTACAATGATTAGGCCAACCTTATCCATCATATGATCAAGAAAATTATGAAGCAGGTTTGATATTAATCTAACATACTCTCTAATATTTCAGTTTGGTAAGCTCACGTCACACCGATTCAAGATAGTCGTGAACATCAACAGCGACTGTTAGATCCAACATAACTCAGATCAAATTAGGAAACTTATCAGGAGGCCTAGATGTAACAAATGCACAATACATTTTGATACGAACACTCGTTTCCCCAGAAAACTCGAATCAAGAAGGCCTAAAAAGGAAACCCTATGAACATAGAAAATCCAACATATAATCACCTGAAAGGAATCTGTACAGATTACAAATGCGGCGGTGGTGGGAAGAAAGAGAATTTTTGGAGACTGAGAAAATCGATCGACGATAGAAGATGAAGTTTAGGGGTTTCAGAGAAGAGGAAAGAGATGTGTAACGGAAACTCTTTTCTTCTTTTTACTTTTATTATTATATTTGGTTTTTGTTCTTCCTCCTGAAATGTTATGTTTGAACTCAACGGTCGTAGATCGATCAAGGTTCTTTCACGTGCCACGTTTACGACTCTGGCTTCACTACCACTAGGGCCGCGCAGATATATATTTTATCAATGACTAGAGTTTTTCACCGCGGTTTATGTATTCTAAATTATAGAATTTTAAAGTAAATGTTCTTATATGAAATTTTCTTTGAAACTATGCTTTTATTTCATTTTTTTTTGGAAATAACACTTTTATATTTATGTAAATTTACTAATTCAATCTGATTATTTGAAATTATAATGATATATTTTCAGATAATTGTTTATATTTTCAAAAAATTAAATAAATTTAAGTTTTTATTTGTTTTTATTTTATAACAATACTATTAATATATACATAATATCTTACTAACAGATATTTACTCATGAAAATAAAACATGAATCATTTATATTTCATTCGATCTTTTTTTTTAAAGGTGTGTAGGTTCTCTCTTTATATGGATTTCGTAATTTTTATTAAAAGACTTTAACTTTTTTTGGAAATTTATCTATGTGCCATTTGAAATGATTAACATGTATATATCTTAAATATATGCTTATATCAAAACATAAGTAACTTAAATTTTAAATCTAGTTTTAAATGTGTTAGATTCAAATCAAAGCAGGATAAAAGTATATTTTTATATATAAGAAGGGTAGTTTTAAAAAAAATGTATTTTCACATTGAAAATCATAAATATAGTGTTTTCAGTTATCCCTTTACTATTAGGTGTGTTGTATTGTTTGAGTTTGTATTTTTTTATAAGTATTTATTGGTTAAATAATTTTCATTATTTTTGGTTTATTTTTTCTAGTAAATTTGGAGTAAACTTATTCATTATCATATTTTATACCACATATTTTCGATATTTACATAATAAGTTTAGAGTTTATGAAACTGAAAATAAGTAGCACAACTAAAACACTAAATGTGAAGAAATAGTTTTATATTATTATTTCTCTTTCATTCGTTAATTTCCGTTGATCTCTTATGTAGTATGACGTATACTTTTGTTAGGGCTGGGCAAAAAACCCGGATCCGAATAACCACCGAACCCGATCCGAAAAAGTAGTATCGAATCCGAACCGAAATTGTTCAATATCCGAATGGGTTCAAAATTTTGGTATTTAAAGAACCGAAACCGAACCCGGCCCGAACCGAAATATTTCGGGTACCCGAATATATCCGAAATAGATTTATATACCTATATATATTAATTATTTTTAGATTTAATGTATATAAAAACATTCAATATATATAAAATACTTTGAAGTTGTTCAAAATACTTGTAAATATATGTAGATAATCAAACATACATGTCTAAAATTTCTACAGTACACTTAAAACATCAAAAATACTTAAAAAAATTATTGATTCACAATCCAAATTTTCAAATCAAACTAATTTCTATGTTAATTTTAGGTATTTTGACTTATGTTATTCAATTATTTGTAATATATTATTTTGTTTATAGATATTTAAAAAATTAAAGTATATAATCATTTTTAAAATTTTAAAAATAATTTAAATGGGTTATCCGAACCCGAACCGAACCCGCAAAGATCCGAACTGAACCCGAACCGAAATTTAGAAATATCCGAATGGGGCTAAAATTTGTGAACCCGAAAACCCGAAACCCGAATAGATCCGAACCGAACCCGAATGGGTACCCGAACGCCCACCCCTAACTTTTGTATTTTATTTTTTATTATTGCTCGTTTGAAACTTCAAACAATGTTTACAGAGTTATTAAAGTAAAATCTTAGTAATGGTGTTACAGTGAGTACTAATTTTATATTAATTTAAACTAATTTAAAAATATATTTTATATGTTAAGTTTTAAAAAATGATTTTTATATATTTCAGGAAATGTTAATCACCAACATTATTGTCTTCCACCTGTTAACATAATTTTATAAAAGTATTTTTTCATCCTACATAATTAGTCCCACAAATGTGTACTTAAAAATAAATTTATTTATTAAACATTCATTTTGTTGCATGTTTTCGTATCTACTTAGGTGTAGCCTCTCCTATCACTTCATTTTTCCTCATTGTTTAAAACTTTATCTATGTATAATGTAGATTTTGACACTTAGATGTTTCCAACCATTTTTCTAATTTTTTTAGTTATATTTGGTTTTTATTTTTTTTTGTAATTTTCAATTTGATCATATATATATATATATATATATATATATATATATATATTCTCTAGTCTTTACTATATGTTTATTATATACTCAGTGTTTAGTTATTATTATTTCAATTTGACCATTGATTTTTGTAACTTGGTAGTTTCCTCTAATTGTGATACAATTTTTGATAAATATTTATTTTTAAAATACTCATATTTTCTATGTGTATTTGTACATTATTTTGGTAAATTTATATTACGAGGATTACATGTTAATGATGATAATGAAACCACGAGAACACTCAATATATTCAATTCTTAATTTGTCAACTAAACTCAAGCAAATAGATAAATATTGAAACTGATTCCAGATCTTTCGTTAGCATCGTTAAGCATCCCCCACTCTGCTGATATTGCAAGTCTCACTGATCTCTGTACTGTTCACTTCAGTCACAAAACATTAAAATATGAAGTCATTGCACAAACACCACTTTCTTCCCTATCTCTTGTTTTGCCTCTTCATTACAACTGGTCTGCACGCTCCTTCAATTGAGAATTCACTGATAATGTCGATAAAGAATAGCAGCGTATGCAATCTCGTTTACTCTCAGAATGTGGACGTGTTATATAAAATATTTGTTGTTGTGACCTGTTTTGTTTTAAATGCGCAATTTCTATTATCACAAATAGAGGAGAATAAAGCAGGACCAATCCAAAACATGGACGAAACACGTTACTTACATTACAAATTAAAAGATTTCATAACATGATTATAGTATCGGTTTCAAACACGATTAAGGGTCCGAGAGATCTTCCTTCATGGACTTACAAATCTCCTTAAGTCGACCTCTAAAGACATACAAATCTTGTCCTTCGTTGGCCACTGTATAAACCTGGTATGTTTGCTAACCTAATTTCCATTCATTATATATAATTATCATATGCTAAATTGTGATTATCAATTTTTATAGAGAAAACTTATGACCCAAGTCTTATCCATGTAAAAAAATTTCACTGCATATTTAGATTCTAATTGGTTGGATCCGCATATGTAAAAACGCTTCATATTTTCCAGTTTGGAACCTGCAGTGAATCCAGTAAGCAGCTTATATCTTACTATGCGTACCGTATTTGCGAAATGTGTTTGGATATCCATCGCCTTAACCTCTTCCTCGATATTCATGGTCATTTCAGATGGACTGATACGATTCTTTATTTTTTCCATATGAAAAACACAAACAGTATACAGTTTTTTTTGGACAGTATACAGGTTTTGAAAGAAAAAAAAAAGAGAGAATGGACCATGTTAAGGTATTTTGATCACAAAATAAGTCTCTAGGAAATGGAAATAACCTAGAGATGTTCTCCACGGCCTCAGAAGATCCCTTTTTCAAAGCTTTCTTCTCCTGTCAAATGTAAGAATACTTTAACGGAAGATTACCAGGTCAGCAACAGGAACGCAATATGAACGGAAACTAAAGATGGTTCTATTTATAACAGAAATCGGATGATATATATATCAGATTTCTATCATATCTTATGCTGAGTGGACATGTCTCCATTGGCCTGGGGTACAAAGTAAAGTGAACGTGAGTATAAATGTCTGAGAGTTAAGTAAGAAGCAAAGATGATACCTCCAAGTAGTAGTCCATTGAGTCTTGAGCTTGCTTTCCCACACAACACGTTCATTAGCTAACCGTTTCCTAAGACGCATTCCGACCTTCTCCTTAAGAGTTGAATCTAAAGTTCCGAAAGACGATTTTATGTTTTACAACCACCAGTGGAAGATTCAACAAGAAAATTTTAACAAACTAATCTTTAACTATTTGAGTTTCAGTCATAACAGGAGGAGGATGAGAAGCATTACGTTAGTATCAAAGCACAAAGGATGGAAAAAATATCAACCCTCATGGGTGTGTGTTCAAACTCTCACAAATAGTTTCAAGTGTTGTCTTGAGAGCATGTCTCAGATTCCACTCAATGCGACAAAATACAGAAGATAGAACTTAATTCTTTGGCAAATGAAAATCTCCAGTGTCACCGAAGAGAGGGCTAGGTCATCAATCAAGGAGAATATCAATCAAAATACAAACAAAAGATGTACTCGCTGTGGTATCATTGCTTCATAAGTTCTCCGACTTAATCTCAGTTAACATCATAGTTTCATAGTTAATATCTGACATAGAAAGAGAAATTAGTCACAAGAAATTATCTTTAAACGCTCGCTAATTAGCTAACCATTATCTGAGTCACTTAGATGCGATAGTAGAGTGTAAAAAGTACCGGAGAGATCCCCTCGTAAGCCATAATCATGACGAATTCGTCAGCAGTGGAATCAAATCTGCTAAGATGTGGGAATAATGATTAGGATTTGATATTGTACATGTTAATTGATGAACAAACTCCTTTTGCTCTCCCAAGCCAGAAGCAAAGTCGTCGAAGAATAGAGTAGTGTGTGGCTTGGCTGGTTGATTTCTCTGTATTGACTGCCATGTATTCTCGATGTGAATGAGCAAGAGGAAGGACAAAGGTCTTCGTATGGGTCACAGTTTAGATGATTGTAATTGTTAATTCATAAGTACGATAAAAGAGTAATATATAGGGTGAGAGGCTGGGGAAATCGAGAAGGCGGTTGCCTTCATCACTACGACAATACGACAATGAATGAGCCATAGTTAGCGAGTGAAGACGTTAGACATGGTAATTGAACCGGCAGATCATGATAAAATGTCTCGGTAAGAAAGAGAAAGAAGAAGGCGAAGGGATTGCGTCTGCGAGAAGATTTTTTAGATAAAAAATATGGGTTTTGTAATGGGCCATAGTAGTAACTTTAGTAGAATTAAAATGGGCTCTGAAGAGTTTTGTTAACGTTTGTAAAGTTCAAGTATTACGTGTAAGTGTAAGCAGATGTGTCAGCTGTTAATTGGACTGAATTTAATTGTATACGTGAACAGTCTAGATGTTGATATTATTCAACTTTTATTATAGTAGTGATTCTAAAATCTAGTGGGCAACTGAACGAATTAATTTTGGGATCATCGATCAATATAACTCGACTGGGTTTAATCGGATTCAACAAAGTTCAATTCAGATCAACCATAGAATAAAAATGGAATTAAATCTAAATGCTTTGTTAGTTCTCTTTGGTAAATTTTAAAACATAATTAAGTTTAATTATTAAAGTTTTCAACATAAATAATTATGAAATAAGATTTATAAGTACAAACCAAAATGAAAATCAAAATAAAATTGATATCTTGACTTTGAATATGAAATCAAATTTTACTTTTAAATATATATCAATGTGAGTTATGAAAATTAAGAATATAAATTTAATAACAATAAACGGTTTTATTTGTATGATTGAAATCATATATAATCAATAAAATTAATTTTCGATAGCAAATTACAAACAAATCTTGTTTTTATCCATCTGATTCGGTTATATTTTTCGATTCACTGTTTAACCTGGTCCGACCACCTCCGTTTGATATTAAAAACATTAGTTATTACTTTTATAGCAGTGTATATTTAGTATATATGATAAAATAATTAAATATATGGTACAGTCCTAGATAGATTGTAATTCCCTGGATCTCTTGTAGGTGAGGTATATCTTTTGATAATCCTTGCAAACAGAGAATCAAAGACTCAATCTGCTTCAAAGCTTGTGGATTGATGTGGGACACAAGAGGGATGACTCGACTCCTGATACTACAAGACTTCTGATATGGATATGACACACCAAATCAGAGAACCCACGCTGGATGTTACTCACCAGCAAGACTCAGCTCGCCAAAGAGGCAAGAGAAGAGACTAGAAACGTTTGTTTGATAAAAAAGAATGATTGAATGATTACAAAAACGTGAAAGAGGCTTATAATGCCTAAACTAAATCCCTAATCCTTAACCAGAATGGTGTAGGTCGTCCTAATCCAATTTAAGATTGGTTTACTACTCCTAATCCTATTAGAACTTGATTTACAAAACTGAAATTACAAATAAAGTAAATAACCAACAAGCTAGTTCTTCTTGGCCTTCTCTTCCTTTTTTCATGATGACCCACGACTTTAACTGAGTATTGGAGTGTCTCCTGATGGGATTTGGATCCTCCACGTGATGATGCTTTGTCCATCTTGACATGTCCACACTGATTCATGATCATCTCATGACTACCAGAGGTCGCATCAAGTTTCTTATCCTTCTCTCTGTCTAATACTTCATAAACCATTCCAATGAGACATTGAAACTGCCCATTCAGCCAAGCTTTGATTAGTAGATTAGCTAGCCAATACATTGGATCTTATGCCTTGAGTTTGAGCCTGCTCAAGATCGCATCATAGTCTCTCCCTTCAAAAGGATTTGTCCTCAAGTCCAAGTCTTGTAAGAGGATAGAACCATGATCATCTCCTGGATCAAATACACAACATTGCAATCCTTTCAATCCTTTTCCATTCCTCGCAAACTCCTGGAACCTTGATCAATCAACTCCAAACTACTTGCTCTTTCAATCACGCTTTGGTTCATGTCTTTACACACACATACCTCTTCTCCTGGCTTGAATACAAAGTGTTGCAAGCCTCTCACGTGCATTAGATGTATCTCATTGCAAACAAAACTTAGAGCAAGCAATTTCTCCTCTTTATATAACTCTGCTCCAGCTGCTTCTGAAGGAGCTTCTCTCCATATACTCCATACTCACGCCTCAAACATGAATACCTCAACATGTTTTCCCTCATTCTGATCAGAAAGGAGTATTGGTTCTCCAATATCATGCAGTGACCTTGCTGCTTGTTTTGGTGTTTGAACTAGCCCATTATGTTTGAGTAGGTGAATGCTTCTGATGTCTCTCAAAGGACCTTGACCAGGACACACTTTGACTTGGTTCTTATGCTGCATAGGGTATGGTGGTCGTGTGCAATGTTCACCATATTCACTCTCAAGCCTTGGTTTCTCTTTAACAGCAAGTTTATGTTTTGCTCTTCTAAGCTGGTTCTGATCAGTTATGGATCTGATCAAGAACGTGTTACCTTCTGACTCTCTTCTCTTATTACAACAGCTACTTAGGATCACACCATCCTCTCTCCCTTCAAAAAGATTTGACCTCAAATATTGTTCTTCAGGAGTGAAGAAACCTTGCAGATCAAGCTTGTATGAAATTGTTTTCTGAGCCATGATCATCTCCTGGTTCAAAAACGACTTGCTGCAAGCCCTTAACAACTCTTAGATGATCCAATAAGCTGTACTTAAAGTATAATTAGACCAGGTCAGTAAACCACAAGTTAAAGACTGAAAGCTTTCACCTTAATCAATCACAGCAAGCGCCAATTCATGAGTTGTAGATGACTCTCCAAGCACTTTTTCTTCTTGTTTTCTTTGATCAGGCACGAGCTTACACAATACTTGTATGTGTACTTCCTTATCAGCTGCAGCTGTGGGTAAGGGAGCCTCTGGTGGTGAGTATGGCAGTGCAGTCTCCTCCTATTGAAAACCATGTATGTACCTAAAACTCATGGCTATTTTAAGCTCATCCCAAGTTTCAAGTTGTTCTTCTTCATACCAGCGTGCTTCTTCCTCTTCCCTCCACCATGCTTTAGCCTCACCTCTCAATAGATTAATAGCAAAGGCTAGACTTTCTTGTGAAGGTACTTGATTATGCAGGATAAAGTTGTCTATGCTTTCAGCCCATGATATAAAAGCTGTGGGACATCTTCCCCCAACAAAGACCTCAGGTATGATCATGGTGACGTGTGTGGTGTCAACCAGGCTCCTAGGGTTTGTTGATATTGTTGTTGTGGTAGTTTCTCTTCTATGTCACTTTTCTCCTCTTCCAAACGAAGTTGGTGGTAGATCAGCTACCAAAGAGACAAAAATCATGTGCAGTTGATGAAACCAGATTAAGATATCTGACCCTAACCTTCAAGAGGCTCTGATATCACTTGGTACGGCCCTGGATAGGCTGTAATTCACTGGATCTCTTGTAGGCGGGTAAATCCTTTGATAATCCTTGCAAACAGAGAATCAAGGACTCAATCTGCTTCAAGGCTTGTGGATTGATGTGGGACACAAGAGGGATGGTTCGACTCCTGATACTCCAAGGCTTCTGATCTGGATATGACACACCAAAGTAGAGAACCCACACTGGATTTTACTCACCAGCAAGACTCAGCTCGCCAAAGAGGCAAGAGAAGAGACTAAAAACGTTTTTTGATAATAAAGAATGATTGATTGATTACAAACACGTGAAAGAAGCTTATAATGCCTAAACTAAATCCCTAATCCTTAACCAGAAAGGTTTAGGTCGTCCTAATCCAATTGAAGATTGGTTTACTACTCCTAATCCTATAAGAACTTGGTTTACAAAACTGAAATTACAAATAAGGGAAATAAACCAACAAGCTGGTTCTTCTTGGCATTCTCTTTTTTTTTCATGATGACCCACGACTTTAACTGAGTATTGGAGTGTTTCCTGATGGGATTTGGATCCTTCACGTGTTGTTTCTTTGTCCATCTTGACATGTCCACACTAATTCATGATCATCCCATGACTACAAGAGGCTGCATCAAGTCTCTTATCCTTCTCTTTGTCTAATACTTCATAAATCATTTCAATGAGACATTGAAACTGCCCATTCAGCCAATCTTTGATCAGTAGATTAGCTAGCCAATATATTAAATCCCATGCCTTGAGTTTGAAGCTGCTCATGATCGCATCAATATATCATTTATAGTTTGGGGTTTTATATTATGTAACTTTATAATTATTTTGTTTTTATCTTAGTATACCGTAATTTCATCATTTTATGAATTTATTATTTTTTAATTTATATTTGTATTAAATTAATTTGACATATTCCTCTAAATTTTTGTAGAGTAGTTACTTTACGGCTTTTGTCTGCATCTTTTTTACTCATATATTAATTGATTTCCATGTGCAATACAAGTGATCTCTACTGTTTTTTTGTTTAGAATGCATTCACCAATCACAATTGACCGGTTGTTATCTACTTAGAATGATTTATAATTGCAAGTGTATATGTTAGTATGAGCACTCACTTTAAAACTGTGAAACTAACTTTGAAAAGGAAAAATCCAGACGCATTAGACCAGGAAACAACATTTGCTATTATATTGTTTTTGTTTCGACAAAGCGCTTTTAACATTTGCTATTATATTCTCCCAGAATAATCAATTATATTTGTTAGGTTCACCGTCTCCGGTTGAGTTTAGTAATGATGAGTAATCCTGTGATATGTAAATAGATGATGTGAATAGAACATGACCGCTTGTTGAGTGTGAGAGGCGAATCAGTGATGGCGAGCTCATGACTGGTGATATCTACCAAGTATGGAAAAGCAAAACTACACGCTTTTTTACTTCCTTAAAGCTTCAGCAATATGATCAAAGGTGGGGAAAACGGCTAATTTATATATCAATATATCAACAGAAGGTCGCGGTTCCGATCAGTACATACACTTGGACCATGTGCTAAAACATACATCAACATATAATATATTTAAATTTATACCAATTCACAAAATTCGATTTTACATACACTGACCGATTATCTGTTAGTAAAAAATAATAGAATCTGAGTTGTCCGTTACATATTGCTTACGTGACTTTTATTTTTAAATAGTTAATAATTTATAAAAAAAAAACTAAAAACGAAGTGGGGGACATTCAACCCCGGGTCTGAACACTATGATATCAGATTCATAAACCATTGTGCCTAACACGATTTAATGATAATATTCTCTATTGTTTTCTATTTATACCTAATGAAATTTCATTCAAATATTTTTATTTTCTTTTTTTTCGTGTTTGTCTCATTATCCAAATAAAACTAAATGATAAAAAGCAATTTTCTCAAAATAGTCATTTTTAAGTTTCTGGCACCAAAACAATATCTAAAGAAAAGTTGATCAAAAGAAATTTCACTAAAGAGAGGAAAAACTCTTATAGTCCTTGTTTTATAGATATAAATATATAAATATAAGTAATTATTTAAATAAATAATAAATAAAAAATATTTTTAATAGTTTTGCATTTTATGTTTTCAAATTCAAACTTTTTATAATAATTTTCAAATTTTCTTTCTATTTTGTTCATATTTTCTTTTTGAAATTCAAAAATGTTTTTTGAATCTATTTAAATGTTTTAAAAACATTTTTGATTTTCAAAACAAAATATGAAAAAATAGAAAATGTTCAAAATTATTATAAAAAAGTTTGAATTTGAAAACATATATAATTCAAAACTACAAAAATTGTTTTTTATTAGTTATATTTATATATCTGTAAAGCAATGACTAAAAGGGTCTTTTGTCTCTATTATGAACTTTATTTTGTTCATTTTTAGAAGTTATTTTGGTGACAAAAAATTTAAAATGATTATTTGATAGAATTGTCTTTGATTTTTTTTGGTTTTGTTTGGAACTTTTGATGATCAGACAGACACAAAAAAAACAAATTTAGAAATACTTGAATAAAAATATTCATTAGGTATAGATAGGAAAACAGAAAATATTATCAATATATTGTGTTTGGCACAATGGTTTATGAATCCGATAAGAAAGTGTCTGAACCAGAGTTCGAATCTCCCCACCTCCTTTTTAGAATTTTTTTTATAAATTATAAATTATTTAAAATATAAAAGCCACGTAAGAAATATGTGACAGACAACTTAGATTCCGTTATTTTTTACTAACAGATAATCGGTCAATGTATGTAAAAATCGAGTTTTGTGAATTGGTGTATGAAATTTGAATACATTATGTGTTGACGTAAGTTTTCGTACATGGTCCGAATGTATGTACTGATCGGAACTGCCGCTCTCTGTTAAGATATAAATTGGCTGATTTCCCGATCAAAGGTGACTCATGTTACTTGCAGCTGAATGAATGAAATGTTACAGCTTGGTGAACTGAGAGAGCTTAGATGCGTAAAACACTTCTAATAAATCGTCAAGGTAACTTTTTGTTCTTGAGTGTTATCTTTTCTTTATAAGCTTTGTTATTAATGTAAGTGCAAAAACGACACCACAATTAAGTAATGCAGAAGATAAATCAAGAGAAAAAATAGACAAGCAAACACCAATGCTTTATTAAAATCTCTTTTAAACAATCTTTACAAGATCTTGTGTATTCAGCTTTACACGTCTAGTGTTAACACCCTAACACACGATACTGAAAGATTCCTAAGCTACCCGCTTATGTCTCTCTTTCGTCAAGTACTTCAGCCATTGCTTCAATACGATCCATAACACTTGCAAGAGCTTCTCTCTCTATAAGATCAGCCTTTGTGTCTCTGTGGCTCTACAGACGACCCCATAGCTATCTTATATTATTCTCCACGTTCCCGAAACCCTAGTCTCCAAGGCAACATGGATATGAACATCTTCCATATCAATAAGTGCAACTTTTCTTTTCTTGGAATGCACTTATTCCTTTTTCCTTAAGTCATAAACTTGCTCCTCAAGTTTATTTATCTTTCCTTATCTCTAACATACACCCTTGCTCTCCAAGTCTACACGATTCCAACTCAGCATCTTGATTCCACATGGTCTTCACCAGTTACCACGACGTCTGCTTCAGCTACTACGTTAGTGACTACTTCAACATCATTCCTAGAGTGATAGCCAGAGATATCCTAGTGCAGATTAGCAACGCCTTAGTTCCAGTAGACTTCCATTTGATGAATATAAAGATTGATTGGAACTCTTCCTTACTTCTTGGAAGATCGTTCATGGCAACAGTGAGAGCTATCTATGACATGAAGAAAAACAGGTTGTATCTATCCTTGATTGATCCATACAACTTCTATGAACCTGTTAAAGTTAAGAATAAGGCTACTTAGATAGAATTGGGTGATGATCAAGGTTTGATTGCTACATGCTTCTGCAAATACGATCAAGAAGACAAGCATGTAGAGACAACATCGAACGACACCCAACCCTTGGCATTGGTCGATGGTCACTTCACCCAGAATCAGCACGAATCCTACCCTTCAGTATCGATCGACACTAACTATCCACCATCGGTTGACCGTTATGCTACATATCAAAACGATGAAGACAATCAAGAAGAAATAGTCTACACAGGGCAAGAATATTGTGAGAGGATGCCAGAACCTAACAACCCATAGTACAATGATTCTTACTTTGAAGAAGAAGCAGTCGAGTATCATGCCCATATGGATATGCATGTGCAATGGATTGAAGGATTCTCAATGTGTCCAAGGACGATATCGCATACATACTAAATATGGCCAACGGATCAGAGAATCTCTTTAGAAATTAAACATCAGGTGAGGCACTCAGTTCAGCATCGATCGATGGCAACAGTTGGCCATCGATCGAAAGTCATAACGCATCATCTGGGCAGAGACTGGTAACATAGGAGCTCATACAAGACAAGCTTGATGGACTTTACCTTTCTCATGACTTGATGAGGGACAATATCAACCAGAGTTTGGAGGATATTCCAGAGACCACATATGCCAGACTTAACAAACTGACGGGATGCCTTCAAGCACTTGAAGAGAAAATGGCCAGATTGGCATTTTCTCAGAGGAAGATGGAAAATCGGAAAACCAGAGTAGATGAGGTTGTTAGAGGTTTTATCAATGCATGGTTTGACACGAGCAGAGAGTATGTGGATACTTGCTTTCTACATTGGTTTTATAAACCACCTTCCTAGTCAAGAAGTCAAATCGTCGAGCTTAAGACTATAAACAAGCGTTGAGTGGGAGGCAACCCATTGTGTAGTAAGTTTTAATTTGATTTTTTCATTATCTAGTTATTAATTATGTTTTTTATCTAATTACCTTAGGTTTTCAAAGGAGGAGTAGAAAAGTTCGAAACCACCATCGGTCGACACCACCACCTCACCATCGGTCGACGGCTTGGATGGTTTAACATTGGTCGACACCCACCAATCACCATAGATCGACACTCCTTACGGAGTTTGGTAACCTCAAATTTCTCTCAACCTTTTTCTTATGCCTTTGTTTTTATTAACCAATCCCAACAAGATATCACTAGGGACAGTGTTACACAAGTCTGGGGGAGGTTCGATGCTGCTTTTATCTATTTTAATCTTTTATCTATTAAGTTTTTTAAATTATTTTAATAGAGTCAAGAAGGGGATTATGATCAAAACTTATTTATTGACTAACCATACTTTAGCACCATTCTTAGACATGTTGATTGTAGAGATTACTAGAGATGCCAAAGTGGATCATCATGCCTTTAGATCACACTTACTAAGAAAGTTTGAAGAAACCAAAGCTGATCTCCAACCTAATATTGACTACTTTTCTTGCTTTGGGGCTTGGTATACATTGGATCAGATTCTTTCTTCAAGTTTGTAAGGTAATAGTCTGTTATTTTTTATTTTCTTTATCTCTTTCTCTTCAGAATCTATAATAGAAAATATTGAGATGATTTCCTGAGATGCAGAGGGGTATGTATGTAGATTATCGATAACCCCAATATTCGCCTACAACTTTATATTTAAAAAAATCGAAAATGAGATGGCAAGATGGACTGTAGCAGCATCATTGTCCATTGAATTTGAGATATATAAAGATTCTAAGAGAAAAGAGGAAATAAAAGGATCATGAAAGACTTTATACCTATACATGCAGGTTTGCAGGAGTTGAGTCCGTGTGTCCTTTGATCGATACTCCCAATGTAAAGCTTGCACCTTATTTTTATGCAAAGAAATGAGAACAGTAGAGGGGTGAGTCAGATTAGTCTTTGTTGAGTTGCTGATAGAATGGATTTGGTTGCTATACTATGATAAGACATATAGAGTTTATCTTTGATTAGCATTAGTCAATGTGGTTGCAATATAGTAGGGTGATAGTCATGCTTATGTATTATGTGAGTTCCCGCTTTTCAATCCTCTTTCACAGGCTACCTTTGTTTTACTTGAGGACAAGCAAAAGGTCAAGTCTGGGGGAATTGATATACCTTGTCATTTACCAGTTTAAGACTATCATTTGAACCCTATTTGGAGTCTGCTATATATGTCTAGACTGTGTGTTTAGAGTCTTTTCAGGCTAAGGCACGTTTTGGAGCATTATGGAGATAATGGAGCTTGTTAAAGCATTCATAGAATGTATTCAGTAGTTGTTGACAATCAGCTAAGTCAGAGTCGAGGTTAAGCCTGACCATCGATCGACGATGCATGCTTGCTGTCGACCGACGGTCTACTCACACAGTTATTGACCGACTTCAAGCCCAAGTCAAGAGGAATTACAAGAATGCTCCTGAACGAGTTTTGACCTAGTTTATAGAGTTCATGTGATTGTTTTGGCAGGTGGACATAAATTTCATATCACACAAAGTATTATTTATAGCTTTTTAGTTTTCTTAATAGTTTTGGGGAGAAGATCTGAACTCCTTCAGAGATTTGTATTGGAACCCAATTATTTATTCTAAGCATTATATTATTCAGTTTATCATGGTTTTTATGATTACGTCTGAGTAATTCTCTTGTTAGATTTAGGGTTTATTATGGTATTAATGAATTAGCCCAAAGATATGATTGCTTGGATGAAAAGATATTCATCTTCAGAATTGTATTTAAAGCTTGTGTTCTAGAGTAGCTAACTAAAAACCTGAACTTAGGACATAGACAACTACGAGAGTAGGTTCTGTGCTAGAATTAATTCCATTAAGCTAGGTTGTTATATACATGCGAGAGCTGGTTTAATTAACCTAGCAGATGAACTTCCTGTCTGATAACCATTGATCGACACTCGGCCTTAGCCGTCGATCGACGGTCGACTCCTCTGTTCGCATACGAGAGTTGGAACGAGAGAAGGTCGGATTTGTGATTAAGGTCCTTGCCTATTCATAATTCTCTGCATCCTATCCACTATAATTCACTTGCATGAAACCCTAGATCTCTTTTTCTTATTTGAATTAGTTAACTTATTTAGACAATTTTCTTTTTGGAATAAAACCTTCAAAGAAACCTCATATTTATAGCTTGCCTAACTTAACCTTTAGAATTCAGAAATCTATTGTGTGTCCTAGCTCTATGTGGATTCGATCCCTAAGTACTACAATTAGACCTCTCTTGGCAGGAGTAGTTCGTAGGGTCTGCTTTAAAATAAACCTTAACCCGCACGCTGTCACTGCTACAGGATAGTCAACCCTTATATGACCAACACCTTCCCACTCATAGCACTTGATACATTCTCTTCTTATATCATTGCAACGATCACCTCCCTGGCGACCATACTGATTTCTCCACCAAAATTCCTAGCCAGCATACCCACGGCATCTTCACGCTTCTAAAATCTATCAACATCTTTTTCAGCTACAAGCGCTATACTCCTTGTCACAAAACCTGACATAGAGAACGAGCTACTCTCTATTTCCATCTCTTCTGCCTTCAATATATCCACAAGTTTTTCAAACTTAAGCTCATTCGTTTGTAGTCATCTGCAAGACTGCCTTGTGAGCTGCAAACTTTGTTGGAAGACAGCGTAGCAACTTCTTTACCAGCTTCTTCTCCTTGTACTTCTTTCCAAGTATGAATGCTTCATGCGGCATAGCACTGAGTTTGGCACAGAAGCTTGCCACAAAATCATTGTCAAACCACTTGAGATTCTCTAACTGCGACCCAAGATGATCTAAGCGTGTCCCCTTGACACTCTCATCTCCTTCAAACGAGTTTAGCATGATCTCCCATGCTTCTTTAGCTGAAATACTCCCATGAATCAGTTGAAACTGTTCTGCTTCAACAGCTCCAAAAATCACCGACAACGCCTTTGCATTAAATTTTGATGCATTGCACTCTGCCTCTGACCAATTTCTTTTGGCTTGTGCTTCTTCTCATCTTCTGTGACTATGGTAGGATCCTCCCAACCAATCTCCACAGCTGTCCACACATCTTCATTGATTCCTCGAATCATCTGCTTCATGCAAGCCTTCCAATGATCATACTGGTCTGCATTCAACATGATTGCCTTATGCATTGAAACAATCGTGTCCATATTCACCTTCAAGATCACACCAGTAACTTAGGTGACCCGCTCTGATACCAACTGTAAGTGAAAAGATGACACCACAATTAAGTAATGCAGAAGATAAATCAAGAGACAAAATAGACAAGCAAACACCAATGCTTTATTAGAATCTTCTTTAAACAATCTTTACAATATCTTGTTTATTCGGCTTTACACGTCTAGTGTTAACACCCTAACACACAATACTGAAAGATTCCTAAGCTACCCGCTTATGTCTCTCTTCCGTCAAGTACTTCAACCACTGCTTCAGTACGATCCAAAACACTTCCAAGAGCTTCTCTCTCTATATAAGATCAGCATATGTGCCTCTACAGATGACCCATAACTATTTTATATTATTATCCACACTCCCGAAACCCTAGTCTCTAAGGAAACATGGATATGGACATTTTCCATATCAATAACTGCAACTTTCCTTTTCTTGGAATTCACTTATTCCTCTTTCCTTCAGTTATAAACTTGCTCCTCAAGTTTATTCCTCTTTCCTTATCTTCAAGATACACCCTTGCTCTCCAAGTCTACACGACTCCAGCTCAGCATCTTGACTCCACATGATCTTCACCACTAACCACGACGTCTGCTTCAGCAACTGCGCCAGTGACTACTTCAGGGCAGACATCTTACATCTTTAATTAAGTCTCACAAAACCTGTATTTGTATATCAAGCAGAAGTCGTTGGTTCTGGTTTAGGCTCATGCCATAATCTTCTTGCTCACTCGTCAAAGGATTCTATCTTTATGGAGGTGTATGCACATGGAAAATGGACTTATTCTTTGACCAATTGTAAGTTCATCTGATCACGTTATTATGTTTCTCGGTCAGGGCATTGTAGGCTCATGATCTTCCTTTGTGTCATTAGGCCTTGCACTTGGAAGAAGTAGATGTTACATGATACATCTTATTTATTACCAGTTTTAGGCCATGTTCTAGGCTCTATTTAGGGTCTATTATGTGTATTTGGGATATGTTTTAGAGTATTTACAGTTCTAGAGATGTTTTGGAGATAAATGGAGATACTTGGAGCTTTTGGAGCATTTAGAAAAGAAGAATCTGTAGCTGACTATTGGAGGAGTCGAAGTACAAGCCTCTCATCGATCGATGACATAACCTTGGAGTCGACCGATGATGAAAGACTAAGGTCGATTGATGTTTCACACTTGCCATCGATCGACACCCAACTCGTAGACAGCCGACTGAAAAGCCCAAGTCCAGAAGACAAAAGACAAGAATACCCTGGATGAGTTTTGACCTAGATTTTAGGGTTTTTATATTTATGTTCATGTATTGAGAGCATGTAGAGAGAGTGCTACTGTGGGAAAGTGCAAGTACAAGCTTAGGCAAGGCTTGACACAACACACATAGCTTTATGGTTTTAGGAATTTAGGGGAGAAGATTCATAACTCCTTAGGGAGATTTGTATTGGAACCCCCATTATTTTATCTATGCATTCTATTAAGATCATTATTCTTTCTTTGATTATGTCTAAGTAGGGTTATATGATAGCAATCATGGATTAGCCCAAAAGTAGGATTGCTAGCTAAGTTAATATCCATCAATTGAGTTGTGCTTAATGCTTGCATTCTAGAGTAGCTAACTAGGAACTCGAAAGTAGGACATAGACGACTACGAGAGTAGGTTATGTGCTAGAACAGACCACATTGAACTAGGCTGTTAGGCGCATGCGAGATCTGGTCTAACAAGTCTGGTGGACTTATCAAATCTCGTTCACACTTCCTTCTGATTTCACCATCGATCGACATCAGGCCTCAGCCGTCAATTGACATCATGCCTCAGCCGTCAATCGACATCATGCCTCAGCCGTCGATCGATGGTCTTTCCTTTTGCTCGCATACGAGAGTTAGAGTTAAAAGAGTCAGAATAGTTAATATTTGAGTTCTAGTATATTTACATATCTATGCTTCTTATCCATTATAATCCATTAAGCTTGAAACCCTAGATCTAGCATATTAACATTTGCATCAAGTTAGTTTATTAGTATTTCCCATATTTGCATTATTAGCATATTTCCATATTGCATCTTTACTTCTTGAAAATGAATATTTCTTTAACTGATTGTTTGCCAACCTATATATATACATAGATATTCACCTAGCTTAATCTTTAGGAATAAGAAATCTATTGTGTGCCATTGTTCTCTGTGGATTCGATCGTTAATTACTACACCTAATCTCTTTTGGCAAGCGTATTATTTGTGTGTTAAAGACTAGGATTAATTTGATAGTGATTTGTTTATGATATTTATAACAGAACAACTAAAACACGCACGTCATTACATTACCATGATTTCATTCATAGTCAGTCACACTGAACATTAGTTTTGAGATACTTGCATTGAAGATTCTCATTTACTATCTCAGCTACTTC
The DNA here is from genome assembly GCA_905132765.1 of Moricandia arvensis. Taxonomy (NCBI): domain Eukaryota; kingdom Viridiplantae; phylum Streptophyta; class Magnoliopsida; order Brassicales; family Brassicaceae; genus Moricandia; species Moricandia arvensis. Next base: position 63,401 of record CAJHQP010003007.1, read on the forward strand.
TTTTTATTATTGTTGTTTCGATGTTCCTTTCCCTGGTTCAGAGGACCAATCAACCCACGCATCGATTATAATATTATGTCGTTTCCACGCTCCAACAATTATCCCTTTCTCCACCACTGCAGATGCTTCATCTGTTTTTGTTACGAAATTAATTGAATTAGTCCAGGTCGTTAAAATTGGTATGTTTTAAAGTTGTTTGCATTTGATTTTTGGTTATGTGATTCCAATATATTATATCGTATTAAAGTTTGTATAAATAAGGGAAGTCATTGAGGGGTTTGGCGATACTGGTTACGAAGGTGAAGTAGGCATCATCGATCCTTAGATGCTTGTGATTTCCTTTGAGATCCGATCTTTCTCCAGATTGATACATTCTTTGACGATCAATTTTATGAAGCGCTTGGTTCAGTAAGGTTCAGTTCTGTTTCCATCTTGGTTGCGTCTTCTCTACATTTGATATATGTGATCTAAACGATCATTATTTCCTCTCCTCCAACACTGGCGTTACAGCTCTAAGATCATCATCCTCTTAAGGTTTTTGATATTCCTTTTATTATCACACTCCTGGTCGAGGGTTTGGGTATCTGTTTCAATGTCGTACACGTGAAACCTCTTTTGATATTTATTTTCACGTCTTCCTGGATAGCTCTATTCGTTCTGTGGGTTTTCTATATCTTCGTCTCTGGTTAAGAGGTGTGTTTAACGTTTAGATCTATAAACCTATTCAGATGGGAACATTCAGGCCTTCTCGTATTTCTCCTATGGCAGATGTGAAAGGGAAGGAAAGTTATATGAGGAAGATGATGATCTGATTGTGCTGTTTGGTCAGCCAGATGAGGTTCAGATTGAGGAGTTTTGTTTGTCTCTTATAACTACAAGAAAACAGGTGATTGTCGACTATGAATTGCAACTAACAACATAGTCGTGAAAGGTTAAGACTCATTATCGTTTGTTTTGTGACCATGTAAAATGAGTCGTACATCAGTCGTTTATTAGGGACCGCTTTTGAAGATTACGATGCTTTCGTAAGTTCGAAATTAGGTTTAGAGTACTCCTAAAGTTTTGAAAGGCTCTAGGTTGTTACTGCAAATAATAATTCAAGTGTGTTCTTTACATTGAAGTGATATTCTTATATATAAGAATGACGATCCTGATCTAAAAGCATTCATAATTATCTGAAGACATTAAGAAAATCATAAAATAAACAAGAAAAAAAAACTTAAGACCTTATCGGGAATAGAGGCCTAGAGTGATAATTCTATGCTACATCAACAACCAACAAAAGTTCTTTATGGAATATTATTGCATTCTTAGCTAAAGGTTCAGCAGTTATATTATGTTACCGAGGAATGTAGGAAATCTTGACAGCTTGAAATCTTCTTTTTAGCGCTGCTACCTCCTTAAGTTCCGTTCAGAAAATTTTCCATGCATGGGATTCCATAATCATATCGATCAAATCCATGCAGTATGTCCCAAATTTCTGGCAGGTAGAAGGACGTAACATACACTCCATAGCCCATTCTAGTGCTTATATCTCCGATTGCAAAGATGTCTCTCGTCTTTGTATGTTCCTTGTACACATGAGTTGTTGCGGGCCAAACATGTCTTTCAAAACCCATCCACGTCCACTAAATTTTGATCAGATGTCTAATAGCCATCCACAAAACAAATGTTATGTAAGCATACAACTTGAGAACTATTGCTACCTGGTGACTGAGAAGTTGTATGAAATGTTACATTTGCAGAGAATCAAGCCTAGTATTCCCCTTCCGCTTATCTAATCAGTTGCAACAGATCACTATCAATTACCCTGAATAATTTTATTTCTAGCCTTCCAGAGATATCAACTTATCCATGGATAAGTTATCCATGGATAAGAATTTCAATCTAGTTTTGGGTCTTCAATACCGTCGATCGACGGTCGTCCCAAAACTCGGACATTTGTGGATTCTTGTATTTGTTGATATTTACAAATGGACGAGAGGAGAACCAAGGAAGGTTTCGACGTTGGGTACTCCAGTGCACCTTCAGAACCTCCATGTCTTCACCCTTGGCCAAAGAGAGAAGAAGATTTGATCAGGTCCATGGAATATTATTGATATACCTTGTTATTTACCAGTTTTAGACCATCATTTGGACCATATTGAAGTCTATTATGTGTGTATGGACTGTGTTTTAGAGTTTTTACAGGTGCAGATTTTGGAGAATTATGTAGATTATGGAGCTTGTTAGAGTATTCAGAAGAGATATCCAGTAGTTGTTCACATGCAACTAAGTATGAGTCAAAGTCAAGCATGACCATTGATCGACGGAGCATACTTGCTGTCGATCGATGGCCCATTAGTAGAGTATCAGCCGAATTCAAGCCCAAGCCAAAAAAGAAATTACAAGAATATCCCTGGACGAGTTTTGACCTAGTTTATATGGGTTCTGCCATTGTTTCGGCAGAAGAAGAGAATGGGATGAAAAAGACGTTTTACTTTTACAGCTTTTAGTTTTCTTGCATTGAGCTTTTCAGTAGTTTAGGAGAGAAGATCTGAACTCCTTCAGAGATTTGTATTGGAACCCCATTTATTATCCTATGCATTATATTTTCAATTTATCATCTTTTATTTGATCATGTCTGAGTAATTCACTTGTGACATTTAGGGTTTATCATAGTACTGATGAATTAGCCCCAAAATAGGATTACTATGATTAAGTAGTATTAATCTTTGGAATTGTGTTTAATGTTTGCGTTCTAGAGTAGTTAACTAGGAACCTGAACTTAGAACATGGAAAATTACGAGAATAGGTTTTGTGCCAAAATTGATTTCAATGAGCCAGGTTGTTAGAATGCATGCGAGAGCTGGTCTAATTAGCATAGTGGACGAACTTCTTGTCTGATTAGCGTCGATCGACATCAGGCCTTAGCCTTCGATCGACGGTGCACTTCTCTATCCGCATACGAGAGTTGGGACAAGAGGGGGTCGGACTAGTTAACATTTATTGTTCTCGCATATTAATAATTCCATGCATCCTATCCATTATAATTCACTTGCATGAAACCCTAGATTTACTACTTTACCATATTTACATTCGCTTTAGTATTTTAGATAATTTCATATTTCTGATAAATTTACAATCAAAACCACTATTTATAACTTGCCAACTTAACCACTAGAGCTATAGAAATCTATTATGTGACTTCGCTCTCTGTGGATTTGATCCCTAAGTAGTGCAATTTGACCTCTCTTGGCAAGAGTAGTTCGTACGGTTAATTTGACATATAGCATTATTACGAACATAAACCTTAACCCGCACGCTGTCAAATTTGACGTTGTTTCCGGGGAGCAAGGATAGTTTATTTTCTAGGTTTAGTTTAGGCTTTTTCTCTATTGAAATTTACTAATAATTTCTTTTTCTTGTCTTTCATGTGCATGCCCAACAGTACAAGAAGCACAAGAACCAGGAATTTACTCTTCTCATATCTAGTTGTAATCGAACGCTCAATCCGCAAAGAGATACGTCAAGCATCGATTGACAGCAGCATTCAACCGCCGATCGATGCTTCTTCATGACCAACATCGATTGACAACACCAACACAACATCAATCGACAGTAGTTCACGAGTTCAGATGGTTGCGACTTTAGTTTTGGTCCGAGAGGTGACATGTACGACCTTGAAGATCATTTGCGTAATGCAAAAGGTCAGAGAATTGATGATCTGGGGGCTGCAATCCCTAAACCAAAAGTAGAAGCAGACTCTGCAATAGCTCAACCTGAAGCTAATGCCCAAGCTGCTCAACGGACACTGGCAGACTACAATCGTCCAGGCCAGTTATATGCTAACATATCTGCTATTCGTCCTCAGCTTTCTAAAGGAACGACTTTGAGATCAAACCATATTTCTTTGCACTTGTTGCGTAGACACCTTACCATGGATCATGACATGATTATCCAATGGATCGTCTGCCGCAGGTTGGAGATCTTGTATCTGCTATGAAGCCAATGAAGTCGTTGAGGACTGACATGAAGGTTTTTATTTATTTCAATGCAAACTCTATCAATTAACCCTACGAACTACTCTTACCAAGAGAGGTCAAATTGTAGCATTTAGGGATCAAATCTACAGGGAACGTGGACACACAATAAACTCAATACAGTCGCGATTAAGCTAGGCAAATAGATTAATAAGCAGTAAATAAACTATAGAAGATAATTGATTGATTGGTAAGTGAACAATAATAATAAATAGCTAGATCTAGGGTTTCAAGCAAGTGGATTATAGAGGATAGAAGCCAAGAGTATTAATCATAGAACTCGATATCTAATGTAAAAGACGACCAGATCTCTCTGTGAGTCTAATCCATTGACTAAGTCTGATGTCTCAGCTCTCGCTTGTTGACACGGAATGACTGTCGATCGATGGCAATGATCCTGCATCTATCGATGGTCTCTTGAGTTAAGCTTTATGACCTAATTCGATAAGTTCACTAAATTAACTAAATCAACTCTCGTTTGTTTCTAGCAACCTAGCTCAACATGATTAATTCATGTAGTAGACCATGCTCTTGCTTGCGCCTAACTATCCTATGATCAAGGTTCTAGTTATCTACTCTAGAACACAAGCAATAACAAAATTATATCCATTGATCTAATAATAACCCTAGCAATTCTATTGTTTGGCGATTAATTTACTCTCTAGGACACATTTCATCTTTCAATTAACACTTAGGGGCACATTCCACTTTAGACACACATTGTCTTTGTTTAATGTCCCTTTTACCCTGGAACTAAGCAAACTAACTATCCCAACTAAACTGTTTTCGAGAAGATTTTCTTGCTTCCACTTTCACATCCTCTCACTCACTCTGTCTTTATCCCAATCAAACTAACCTCTCACTCTCTCTATCTCTATCCATAGATTCCGATAAAAGAAAAATTTATCCCCAAATCACTGAAACCCTAATTCCATTATTGAGGTCGTTACCCCTTTGTTCGACTGCTTACTCTGTCTAAAGCACGAAAGAAGATGGTGAAACCAAATTTGAAGTCAAAACCGAAGGCGCCGAAGAAGGGAAAGAAGTCTGTTCAACAATCTTCACAGGAAGAATCGATTCAAGGTTTGGATCTATGTGTCCCTTCTTTTTACCAAGTTACAGTTTCTGGTTATGACTCTTAATTTAGGAACCACGGAAGAGGACTGTCGTCTCCCTTTGTGATTGTTCGCCACCGACAGATTCCCCTGCAACCAGCTCAATATATACTCCACACCCGATTTGTTGGCGTTTCTTCGTCATGTTCTTCGAGATACTCCCGAGTTCAAAGAAATTCGCCGTTCTCCGTTCGGAAAGCTTTTCGACATACCTGCCCGACAAACCCCGGTGTCTGGTAAGCTTATACACTCGCTTCTTACAAGACAGCTCTTATGCGAAGACAACCACACCCTGTGGTCAGTGTTTGGTGGGAATCCACTTAGATTTGGTCTACAAGAATTTGGAACCGTAACTGGTCTCCCATTTGGTCCCTTTCCTGTTGGCTATCATCCAGAGACAGCAAAAGACAAAGATGCATCCAAAGTCAAATTCTGGAAGAAATTATTTGGGAAGGACAAGTACATCACTATTGAACAGTGTTGTTACAAGCTGAAAACAGAGACTAATATGCCGCGTTGGAAGAAAGTAAGCATTGCCTTGATAATCATCGTTGACGGTGTTCTTATTGCACATAAACAAAAATCCTGACCAACTCCAAGGTATGTCAGGATGGTTGAACATCTACCAACATTCTACCAGTTCCCATGGGGCAGAGAGTCATTCCTCAAAATAATCTCATGTATGAAACCTTCCAAGTGTGTCCCTACAAATTGTGAAGATCCCGTTCGGATACTAGTTAGACAACTCGCGCAAGGTACCTTCAGACTTCAAGGTTTCCCACTTGCGCTCCAATTGGTTGCTTTCCGGGCTATCCCCGCGTTGTTGTCATACATTCCTGCTCCCTTTGACCACCGCTCAATTATGGACATGGATGATGTGTATCTACCACAACACCCATCCATCAACCTTGTAGACACTCTTCGTGTTGAATTCGACCCTAAGGTGAGTCTTATTTTCAATGAATTGTAACACTATAACACCTTCTTGCTTACCTCACACATCACACATGTCTCAGCTTACCGTGACACCAATCATTCAATCCGCGAGAGAAGCACAACCTAGATGGGGTCTGTGGCCAGATGATCCCAAAGACGACATAGTCTCTTACATGGAACAACTCATTGAGGACCAGCGACCTTTCAACAAGGCTATGTGGCCAGGTGGAGTGACGTCCGAACCTTTTATCGTCGAACCAGAACGTGAAATCAAAAAAACGATTTTCTGGTTTTTCGAAAGAACATAAACCCAAGTTGTTAAACAAACAACAGTCTTCTATCTAGAAACAACGCTGCATTAGCTCATACTTCACCCGTCGTCGATCAACAATTTTCACTAACGACCAGCTCTCACAAATGGTCACTGAACTTGGAGCACAGGTCACCACCCTGCAATCTCAGGTGAATCGTATGCAGAAGATCATCCGCTAGAAAACAAAACTCACTCATTTAAGGCAAACATCTTTTTACTCCCTGCATTCTCGAGGCAAGAAGTCTCACAGAGATAAAGCAAATCAGACCGAATCTCAGGAACCTTTCATATGTGTAGGTAAAAACCCCTTCTAACCCTGATGGATTGTATTTTTCCTCCCTCAGTAATTTGAAAATTTTCATCTTTCTGTTTCACCTTAGACATTTGGATCATTGGAGACAGACGATACATCCGAGGGACACGCCCCTAAATCGGACCAGCCAGAATCTTTGCTCCCTCCAACCCATCAAACACTCAACTCCCAGGTGAAAACATTCATTCCCCTACCAACATTTCATCTTTGTATACCATGTTACTCCTCTTACTATGTCTATTAATTTTTTCAACCTTAGATGTCACCACCAATGGAGAAAGATGATCCTGACGGACAGTCCCCCTCTCTCACCTCCTCCAAACGGACAACCCGCAGCCTTCCAACTATCTCACCTTCTCCAAACGACCAATCAATTAATGACCACACCTTCGACATCAGGACTTCCCACCAACCTCCAATCCACAACTCTCCCCCTGCCCGCACATCATCACCTATCCACAGCTCCTCCCCTGTCCACAACTCCTCCCCTATCCACAACTCCTCCCATGTCCAAAACTCCCCCTTATCCACAACTCCTCCCCTATCCAGAATTCGCCTGTCCATTTATCACCTGTCCATATCCATCATTCTACTCACGACATCTCTTTCGACCAAACTCCCCAACCCGAAGTAACCCAACTTCCTAACACACCCACCTACATCCATCCAGCAGACCTATACCATGACCCCAATCTCGGACCAACTTCTGCAATCTATGATAAAAAAAATCATCCTAACAGTCATGAATTCCATCCCATTCTCTTTCATGGCGTCAGGATATACGATCTCATCAGCCCCGATCCACCTACTTCTAAACCACCCAAATACGATTCTTCAATTTGTGAATCCCCTCCTCAACGCAAGGGCTTGACCTTTTCACCACAGCCTATAACACCTCTAACCTCTCCTACAAAGAGTTCAGATAGTCTATCCGGCTTTGCTGTGCACGCGGCCACCATCAATGCTTTTACTGCAATAGCTTCATCCAATTCTTCACCTGTACTACATCCTTCTGCGGCCCCAACAAGGTACTCTTTAGCTAATACTTATATATAGGTCTCGACTATAGTGACGGAAGTACCCATCTCACGTCACATGTACTTCCTCCCATTCACTAAACCTCTCAATTTATCCACACTTAACTATTTCCTGTACATGATAAACAAAGCGGCACTGAAGTTGTTGATCTAAGTGGCGACTCACCATCAAAACCAGAGCCCAGAAATTTCCCATCCGATGAGGAGAAGCATCTTGCCAAGGAACTTTTTAGGTCTCCATTGATACCGTCTTTGTCCCTCATCACTCCTCTACCACAACTACAACGGGACCTAATCCACAAAACGCTGTCGTCATTAACAAATGTTTAAGAGCTATTTTTACATGATCAGACTTGGATATTCAATTTCTTACTTACCTATTAACGATACAGCTTTCACATCACCCCTTCCGGTTTCGAGTTCTCCAACAATTTCCTTCTCCGCCTTGCTGAACCTCAGACATGGACAACTACTTATGTATGTACCTTCTCAAACCCCAATCACTTACCAACTTATACTGTTTTGGTTCAGCCAATATCTACTTATTAATCTTTGGTCCTTTTTTCCACAGCATTTGGATGTCCTCATCCACATGCTTGCTTGTCGACACAATCTTCTACTTAGAAGAGAAAAAGCTGCCTTCACAACCCCCTTGCTAGATGCTGTTTTCCAAGAAAAATGGTGAAAGTTCAAAGTTGCTAAGAAGAAAGAACTATTCCATTGGGACCAGAAACTTCTAGACATTGTGTTCTGCCCTGGTAAGAAATGGATGGAAGACATCCACACGGTATACATACCGGTGTACTGGAACAACAACCACTGGGTCGGTCTAGCAATTAACCTGCACATGGCCTATGTCGAGATTCTAGATCCTTTACCATCTCTTTATGCAGATAGGAGGGTTGAACGTTTCATGGAGCCACTGCTCACGACCCTCCCTTACCTTGTCAAAAAGGTTGCATTGCAGGAGCTATCACAGTTCACTGGCCTCAAGCCATCTGTTTGGAGACGCATTAAAGATATTTACGTCAACACCCACACATGGGATTCTGGACCAGTCTCCATCAAGTTCCTAGAGATGCACGCCCATGGTGACCCAGCCCCTCACATTCCAGCTTCACCGATCAGACAGTTGACGACTTCCGCAAGCAATATGCCATGGACATCTACAAGACTATCGTGCTTCCATCCTACCATGCTCCTTCCTTCATACCATAACGTCAACAAACATTCTCCATCTCCCCCTGTTTTTTATGTTCACCATAAGATACTTAGTTGAACTTTTCTCGTGGATGTATAACATCCACATTTAGGACTCTATTCTATCAGCCTTTTTCAGTATTAAACTTTGGTTTTACTATGTTTTTAGGGTCTTCTCCCTATTTTCCGAACACGGTTTCTAATGTTGTAATGTTCACTACTTTCCTCTACATAGCTGTCATTGTCCACATTGTCCAGTCCACCAAATAAATGGTGTACGTCCACGAGTTTTCTTAACTTCTCCACATCCACACCACTCCCACTTAGCAAGCATAAAATAAAAAAAAATTGTTCCGACCAATCTCAAAGGGAGACGGCACCAAACCAGCCAAGCAAAACGACAAACCAAATGAAAACAAAAAGTACATATTTTAATCAATTACCAAGCCCGGATTTCAAACATCAATTCATTCCCGATTATCGAATTCCCCTTAACTTTATCTTCTTCCCCCTTGTCCACATCAATCACAGCGGAATTAGGGTTCTATCCTACACCAAAAAACCTCTCTAATGACGTTATGAGTTCCTCCGCTTCCTCATCCCAGGGATACCACCGTCGTGCCACGTTCGGCATCCCCACTCGTTGTTGGTGTGGGGCAGATCTGACCACTTTTGCCGCAAAAACAAAAGAAAACCAGTTTCGCCGATTCTACCGGTGCGAGTTGGGCGTCCAGGTAAGTTTTTATACAAGATCTTAAACCATTTAATAACACCCCACCAATTCTCTATACATTCGTAATGAAACCTGACAGAGGAAAACAGAGCAACACTTCTTCAAATGGATTGATGAAGCAATTATTGATGAGGTTAACAGTATCGACGCGAAACGTGCTCAGCTAGCTAACGAGTTCGAATTTCTCAAGAAGTCCATTACTCAACGTTTCGACAGTCAGGACAAACACTTCCAAACTCTCCTCCTCGAGATGAAGAAAAATATGGTAGAAGAAACTACGCTGCTGTCTGACACGATGCAAGCTGCATTGCCACAAACTCCAACAATGGTGCTTCAAAGCCCGTCGCTACTCAATGAGGATCTCTCCAAACAAAAAAATTTATCTCCAACTGCCAAGATTGCAGTAGCTGCTTTGGCTTTGGGGACAATGGGATGGTTCTATGCCAAGCTTACCAACTAAAGACTCCCACCACTGAAGATGCTACTGTAGTTTTAAGTTATAAATGTACTGCTCTTTGTGTACTTCATCTCAATCCCCACCTTAATTCAGCTTACTTATCTAAAATGATTTGCAAGTTCTTAAGTCTCTGCGGTATATTATGAACAAAGTCATCAACCTTCAACACTCACCCTTCCATATATTTTTCTGGTATCCACATCCACCACCATCCATTCAAACAGTAGCTTCGTTACAATCTTAAAAATAGCTTAATTAAAAAACTCCAAAATTAAATAGTTAACTAATACCAACAATCCAATTACTCTTGATTTAAGCAACAAAATGACTGATCCAAGTATTCAAACATTCACCTGGGACTCTCTCTTTCCATAAGACAGGACATTCTCAGCCCTCCAAAACAAAACAAAAAACAACAAAAGACAACTACTTCCAAACTCCATCTAAATAGGGTTGCTGCAATTTGTTCGATGGTGCCCTTCAACCCAGCACCTCCCACATTTGTTTGGAACCAATTTCTTCTTTGGTGCCTGTCACATTACACATTGTTCGGAACATCAAAAACTAAGCATCAAATTTATAAGCGCACAACATTTGTTATCTAAAGTGTCTCACCTTTATCTCTCCAATCGATGGAATTCGGGATTTCCGACGTCGACCAGCTTGTCTCTTTGTCATCGGTGGGTACAAAACCATGCTAGTCACTTCTTCAGGTATCTCAACATCCCTTGGATCACCCTCTGGATTGATAATTCCAGCATATGTTTCCCTCCACGTTACAGTTTTGTACCAATGCCCACACAGCGTATCGTAAGGAACACCCACACTGTCTACAGCAATCAAGCATGCCC
>CAJHQP010003008.1:0-74362 GCA_905132765.1 Moricandia arvensis
ATGGCCTGCAAACAATGATAAAACAACATCTCAAACATAAAACAAACACACCCAGAGTTCATATACTAACATACAGACTGTGAAGACTTCGGAAGACTTACCGCAAGACTTACGGAAGAGCTTGACCGACTACTTACGGAAGACTTACGGAAGACTTCATGGAAGTCCATCCGGAAGACTTCATGAAAACTTATGGAAGACTTCATGAAAACTTACGGAAGACTTTGGATGGCTTCCATTAAGTCTTCCGGATGACTTCCATGAAGTCTTCTGGATGACTTCCATGACGTCTTCCGGATGACTACCATGAACACTTACGGATGACTTCCATGAAAAACTTACGGGTGATTCCATGAAGATTTTACGGCAGACCTTGCGGGAGACTTACGGACCAAATGGGTCAACTTGAGGTCGGAAGAAAGAATAGAGGAAGAAGTCAATGGGAGAAACGACACGAACGACGGTTTCAGATCTGAAAATAAAGAGGAACCGGTAGTCGAAGAGATTCGTCGGAAATCGTCACAGTAATCGCCTTAGAAGAGAGAGGCTAGGGTTTTCACCAACTTTTTTTTCTGAAACACTGAAAAGTAAAAAAACAGCTGAAAAACTACTATTTAAATGTACAGTTAAATTATCAGTTAGGTTAAATATATTTTGGTTTTTCCGGTTATTTTCAAATTGAAGGTAAATTAAGTTCGAGTTTGGTTTGGAAGACTTCTTGAGAAGTCTTCTCGGAGTCTTCGTGAAGTCTTCCTTGAAGTCTTCTACTGCATTATATGTTAGAAGACATCCCGGGAAGTCTTCTGGAAGTCTTTCGAAATCCTAAATCAACCAAAAAACATTTCTTAAACATAAAATAAACTTAGAAAGTGTTTAAAATCATCTTATTAGAGGATCACTAACACATTCGTCAAATTCAGTTAAGAAGATAGATTTCAAATCTACGCCTAAACTACTACAATACTATCACATATGTTACTAAAACCCTAAACCAATGAATACCATGACTCATTCTACATTAATTCATCTAGGTTGAAAACAACTCCAATTTAGTTGATATAAATTTACATTATCTACAAATTTTGTGGTTACATGATTTCTATTTTCCTCTATATAAATATTTTTTATGAATTTTATAAATTATTTTTAGGATTTATTGTTTGAGAGACTTTCAGAGAAGTCTTTTGGAGAATACGTACATGGAAGTCTTCTCAGAGAAGACTTCGGAAGACTACTGGATGACTTCACTGAGAAGACTTTCGGAAGACTACTGGACGACTTCACTGAAGACGTCCGGAAGACTTCGCCATTAGGCGGGAATTTGAATTTTCACTGAAATTCAAGCGGTAAAAATTGTAGAGTCTTCCATGAAGTCTTCCTTGAGTCTTCTACTGCATTATATGTTAGAAGACATCCCGGGAAGTCTTCCGAAACCCTAAATCAATTAACTAACCCAAAAAACACTTCCTTAAACATAAAATAAACTTTAGAAGTGTTTAAAATCATCTTATTAGAGTATCACTAACACATATTCGTCAAATTCAAAAAAAAAGTTAAGAAGATAGATTTCAAAATCTACGCCTAAAAACTACCTACAATACTATCACATATGTTACTAAACCCTAAACCAATGAATATCATGACTCATTCTACATTAATTCATCTAGGTTGAAAACAATTCAATTTTAGTTGATATAATTACATTATTTACAAATGTTTGTGGTTACATGATTTCTATTTTTCTTGTATATGAATATTTTTTATGAATTTTATAAAGTAGGATTATTGTTTGAGAAGACTTCTAGAAAAGTCTTCTGGAGAATACATACATGGAAGTCTTCTCAGAGAAGACTTTCGGAAGACTATTGGACGACTCACGGAAGACGTACGGAAGACTTCTTAAAGAAGACTTACATGGAAGTCTTCTCGCAAAAGACTTCTATAGAGTCTTCTCACACGCGCGAAAAATGTTATCTTTGGTAAAATTGAATACAGTTTTTTTGTTTGCTGCTACAAGGATTTATTGTATTTTTACTAGCCTTTTGGTTACTTTTGCATTTGATTGACATTGTGGGGCACACTTTTTGACATTTGAAATCAAGTTTTGATCAATTTTTAACAATTTCCCATATAATTTTTAATGACTATTCTTATTGTAGCCATTTCTCTCTGATTCTTATTGAAAATATTAATCAAATAATTATTACAATATTAAAGTTAAGACTAAAGGTAAATTATTATTGACAATATGTTCGTAAAATATAAATTTATATATAATTATATTATATATTTAATATTAAAAATATATATTTCGAACTTAAGATAAATAAAGTTGTATTTGTACATGACGACATGAGAATCACAAATGCATTTATGCTAATAATAATTGTATTCATAAAATTATAAATTGTTATCAAAATAATATATTGAAAACCAAAAAAAAAATATGGATGTGAAAAACAGGATTAAAACAATAACTGTAAAAAATTGCCAAAATAATAAACATAATATAAATATACTATATGAGAATACAGAGATGATATTTTAGTTTCATTATTTTGTGTTTTCTGTCTCACTGTTTTAATGTTTGTTTGCTATTATTATTTTTGTTGATGTTCTATGGGTTGTGATTATTTATAATCATTTCCTTTGAGTGCCCTGAATTTATTTCAGACAGAAATTTCAATCAAGTTTCTTTTTATTGATTATTATTATAATTTTTTTTGATCCAACATCTACATCTCATAAATAAAACTATGAAACAAAAAATATAAATTAATACATTGATTACTAATAAAATATTGAAGTTTATAATTTATAGTATTAATATAAAATTTGTATCTAATTTATAATATTTAATTTTTTACAAAATAAACATCAATAATGAAAATTGTTAGGTATACTATATTAGTCCATCAACTAATTTTACAATATATACTCCTAATGATATATATAAATTAAGATTCTAATGCAAGAATCATAAATACACTTAGGTAAATGTTAGTTTCATATAATAATTTTTAATGCGATATATGGGAATTGACATACATTTAACTATTGTACCACAATACATTTCAAAGTTATGCCCTATTGGATTGCAAAAGAACTTTAGCCGCAGGCGACAAACAATGGTGACTTCCAGATCCATATGATCTTGCCGGTATATTCCTGTCCATCAACGCTGCCAGCTCCATCATACCACAAGGGAGACTATCCGATACTCCTTGTGATCTCGAATCGTTCCAGAGCCTAAGTCGATTCTTGCAGAAGCGTTTCACTTGGAAGTACTCCATCACGTAACGATTATGTTGGCTTACCAGATCGAGTTTCTCTTAGAAATTTTGATTGCTTTTGATCAGTAAGTCTCTTAACGTATTTGATCAACCAAGGAACCCTCTGCATCTCATCTCGTCTTAGCCTTGTCTTGTCATCTTTACGAAATTAAGCAGGGGGAGCAGGATCAATTCAAACACCACGAATAGGAGTTTGATGTACTAGATCTCAATTACTTTGTATGGGATGCATTACATTGAGTTATGTCTACTCATATGACAGACGTTAAAGGAAAAGGAATTCTCTATGAGGATGGTGATGCACCGATCAAACTAACTGAGCATGATGACTCTATATGTCATTAAAGAGTACCGTATATCTCTTATCGGTAAGATCCTTAACCGAAGAAGCAAAAATGTCGAAAAGCCTTATGCAGTTTAATGCCAGCGCAGTGAGGGAATGGAGGATAAAATCTCTGTAAATGATTTGCGAAATGGAATTTCTTACTTAACCTTTCCACATAGGAGGACCTTAACTGCTGTGCCTTACGAAGGAGCCTTTTCACTACAACTACTGCATGTTTGTGTTGTCAGACGGGACCCATTGTCCATGATGATTACCTCTGGATCATCCCCTTTTGAGTGCATCTAATTGGGATCCCCATTTCATTTGTGGACGTACAAGAACCTTCGTAATATAGGTGCTAGACTTGGACATGTTGATACTCTGAATCTCTCACAAGGTCGTATGCTCATTGATGTTGATTCCAGGGAGACCTTTAAAAATTCAAGAGGTAGGTGCAATCCTCCTGAAGGAGAGGAAGTTACCATAGAAATCAAGGTTTGAATGGTTTTTAGCATTGTTTGCTATGTGGGATCATGAGTCATGAAAAGATCATGTCTTTCTCTCGCGGACACACTCGATCGTAGCCAATATCCAGAGCGGGTGGGGTCTTTGAGAGAATGCATTTACCTTACGAGCAAACGGGACGTCAATCTCCATGAGAATCACTATACTAAGGAGCGAGAGTCTATCCAACATCCTTCGCTGAGGGATCAGGGAGAAGGGAGATACAGCCACGTCTTTCAATGCTCTTCATGACAACTTTGGATACAGAGTCAAATACCAAAAGAAGAGACATATGGAAAAAGAGCAAGAGAAAACAACCGATTTGGAGCTCATTCAGATAAGATTATCAGGAGAAGAGATGAGAACCCAAGGAATCAGTATGGTGCCTCTCATTTTGGTACTGGACCATACGATCATCACAAGAACCTGCATAATATAGGTGCTAGACTTGGATATTTTGATACTCTGAATCTCTCAAAGGTAGTATGCTCATTGATGTTGATTCCAGGAGACATTTAAAATTCAAGTGGAAGGTGCAATCTCTTGAGGGAGATGAAGTTACCATAAAAATCAAGTTCGAATGATTTTTAAGCATTGTTTGCTATGTGGGCTCATGAGTCATGAAAAAGGATCATGTCCTTCTCTCGCGGACACACTCGATCGTAGCCAGTATCCAAAGCCGGGGTGGGGTCTTGCGAGAATGCAGTTACCTTACGAGCAAACGGGACGTCAATCTCCAGTAAAGAATCGCTATACTAAGTAGCGAGAGTCTGTCCAACAACCTTGCTGAGGGATCCAGGGGGAGAAGGGAGATACAGCCACGTCTTTTCAATGCTCTTCATGACAACTTTGGATACAGAGTCAGATACCAAAATAAAGAGACATATGGAAACAGAGAAAGAGGGGACAACAACCGATTGGAGCCTATTCAGATAGGATTATCAGGAGAAGAGATGAGAACCCAAGGAATCAGTATGGTGCCTCTCATTTTGGTACTGGACCATACGATCATCACAACAAGGACCTCACTTGGCGTGAGAAGCCAAAGAACATCGTTCATCCAACTGGCAAAGAAAGCTTGGCTCCCTATGTTGGAGATGTCTCGCGTGATGTCGTTCCTTATGAACATGCATCAAGTTCGAAGCTGAGTGATAAGTGAAGATTTCTCCCAATTTGAATAGTGCAAACAAAGTGGTGGAGAACGGCAGAAAATGAGGCTAGAAAGTACTATTGTTGAACCATCTCGTCAAATATCACAAAGGGAAGATAACGTCATGATCTGCAATAAGAGTGTGGTTCGATCAATCAATTTTCACCAATGGTTGATGCTCCAATGGACGAGTTCGGAAAGGATCAAATGATCTCCGTCTTAAATGACATGGAGCTAATGGAACAAGAAGATGGTGATATGCTAGATTGTGATGATATTTTGGGAAAATAGCTTATGGATATAGAGGGAAGGATGCCATCATCTTCAGCAGTTGGAACATCAAGCACCCGACCGGCCGAAAAAGACTTGAAAAGAGCAAGAAGCATCAACAATTGAATGCCCCTTTGGGCACTCAAATTAAGAAAACTCAGTTTCTTCGTTGGGGATCCCCCCGTTTGCGGTCAGCCATGGCTTCTGGGTGAATTTGTCAGATGGTAAAGACAAAGTGAGACGTTATTGGTTTAAAGAAAAAAAGAACGGATGATGATAAGAATTATGGTTCGGTGGGTTCCAAAAACCCATCCAAGCATCATCTACGAAGACAATCAGTTGGAACTGTCGAGGAATTGGGAACGACCTTACAGTTCGACGCCTTAAGGAGATGTGTCAGAAGTATCGTCGAGGACTTGTGTTCTTTTCTAAAACAAAGAATAAAAGGCTGCTGTTGCAAAACATTCAGGCCCGACTTAGGATTTGATCACTTATTTACCGTTGAACCACTTGGCCTCAGCGGAGGTTTTAAATTTATTTTTTATGGATGAATTTCAATTAAATGTTCTATTTTTGAATAACATAATGATTGACATTGAGTCAGTCATTAATGGAATAAATTTTTTATAACATTTGTTTTATGGAAAACCTGTCTTAGAACGTAAAGATCAAGCTTGGGAACGTTTACGCATATCTCAACAACACGAAATGGACCTTGGTTCATGATCGGTGATTTCAATGAAATAACATATCATAGTGAGAAGGAAGGAGGCATAAAGCGACCAGACAGCTCGTTCTTGCAATTCAAACTAATGCTAACTGATTGTGGCATGCTAGAGTTCCATTCACTGGAATATGCTCTCATGGGTAGGAAAACAGTCTGGAAGGAACACTTTCAGATGCAAATTAGACAGAGCCATTGGAAATGAAGACTGGCATTAGAAGTTTTTTCATTCTTCAGTAAAATACATGAGGTTATGGGGGGTAGGATCATCGTTCGGTCCTCTCGGATATTCTCACTAAACCAACAAGAAAGTCAAAAACTTTCAAATTTGATAAAAGTGGTGAACTTTGGCAGGTAATCCTTGAGGGGTGAAATCCTCAGATCTCCCTCCTGATGCAAAAATCATGGAACATATTCAGAGTTGCCAGAAATCCTTAAGCAAATGGAGGAGATAACACAATTTGAACTCTGAAAAGCTTGTGGAGGATTTGAAAGAGACGGTCGATAACCTTTACTTGGTTTACGATGCTCTTAATGTAGAGGAGACGTTCTGGAGGCAAAAAAAGTAGTTTTTTTTTGCTGAGAGAAGGGGATAGGAATACAAAGTTTTTCCATGCCTTGAAAAAACAAAGGAGAGCAAGAAATCATATTACGCAGATTGCAGATGCAAATGGAAATGTGATCTTGTACGAGGAAGGACTGGTAGTCAATGCTACTATTTACTTTAGGCAATTATTTTAGTCATCAAACCCAAAATATATAGCGGAAGCACTATCAGAGGTATCTACAACAATCACAGAGAAAATAAGTGAGGATCTTACGGTCCAATTACAGAGTGGGAGGTAAAATTAGCTTTATTCGCTATGCACCCAGAGAAAGCTCCAATACCAGACGGGATGACAGCCTTCTTTTATCAGAAATTCTGGAATATCATAAAAATTTAACTCATATGGTTAATCAATTTCTTTTTGAGAGATCAATTGTGTGTGGTGTAAATGATACTAATATATGCTTAATCCCTAAAACTTCTTATCCAATAGATATGTCGCAATACTGACCTATCAGCTTTTGCAATCTTAGCTATAAGCTAATCTCTAAGGTCTTATGCGAGAGATTAAAGAAAGTTTTGCCTTACGAATATCATAAACCTAGTCAGCCTTTGTTGCTGGAAGCCATATTTTAGATAACATCATGATTGCTCAAGAAATTTTACATGCTTTGAGAACAAAACCGGGTGGACGCAATAAAAGGATGGCCATCAAGACGGATATGAGCAAAGTATATGATAGGATGTATTGATCGTTTATTGAAGCAGTTATGCGGAAGATGAGTTTCTCAGAAATTTGGATTGGGTGGATAATGTGTTGTATCAGTTTTCTAAAATACAAGGTCCTCATGAATGGTCAACCAAGGGGAAATATTGTTCCAAAAAGAGGACTATGTCAAGAAGATATTTTGTCTCTTTTCTTCTATATTCTATCTACGGAAGCGCTTGTTTGCCTTTTCAATCATGCAGTAAACCAAGGAAAGATAATAGGGATACATGTTACCCGCGCGTGCCCCTCGGTATCCCTCCTTCTTTTTGCAGATGATAGATTTTTCTTCTGTAAGGCGGATCCCCGTGAATGTGAAGAAGTAATGAAAGTAATAAGGAAATATGGACAACCTTCTGATCAATGCATCAACTTTGAAAAATGCTCTCTGCTCTTTGCCGCAGAAGTTACACAACAAATTAAAGATACACTTGGAATCCAAAGTGGAATGAGAACATACTTAGGAATTCTAGAAGACATTAGTGGATCAAAATGCAAATTCTTTGCATTTCTAAAGGAAAAATTAATGCATAAAGTGAATGGATGGACAAGTTTATGACTCTCAAAAGGTGGAAAAGAAGTTCTGATTAAATCTATTTTACTAGCTCTTTCGACATATGTAATGTCTAGATTATTAATCTCGCTGGAAATATGTGAAAACCTCGCAAGTGCAATTGCACAGTTCTGGTGGAGCTCAAATCTACCAAAGAGAGGAATTCATTGGGGCAAAATGGGAAAAAGTATGCTTGCCAAGGGAGGAGGGCATGATTAGATTTCGTATGAATCATGAGTTCAACTTGGCTCTAATTAGCAAAACAATTATGGCGACTAGTACAATACCTTGACTCGCAAGTGACGCGGGTCTTGAGGGGACGATACTACAGATTCATCTTGCCATTGCGAGCAATCTCAGTAAACAGTCCATTTATGTGTGGACAAGTATCTCAGTGGCATGGAGCCTTATTCTTTTGGGGAATCAGATAGAAATTTCACTCTGAATACGAGGTTAAGGTTTGGGAGGATTTTTTGGATCCAACACTACGATATAGGCCAGCCCGACTAGTGGCTCTAGTTTTTAATTCAAACATGAGAGTGAGTGGAGCTTATTAATCGAGAATCTAAGGAATGGGACGTTGGAATATTTGAAAATTATGTCGCCACCGCTGATATACTTTTCATACAGAGTTTGACCATAAGTTCGACTCACCGTCGTGATTCCTTCTGCTGGAACTACACAAAAAATGACCAATACATGGTTAAATCTGGATATTGGGTTGCTCGGAGTCTTTTGAAGAATGAAGAAGAGGTGGTGACAGATGAGCCCAGTATAACCAAACTTCAAGCCGTTGCTTGGAAAGTCAAAGCACCTCAGAAGATACATCACTTTATGTGGCAATTGCTAACATGACATGTGGCTGTCACGATGAATCTGAACCATAGAAATTTGCGATGCAATAATTACTACCCACGATGTGGAGAGCAAGAGGAAACTGTCAGGCATGCCATATTTGAGTGTCCGACATCTTCGCAAGTATGGTCCCTATCATTGACACCATCCAGCCCCAACATTTTTCCAAAGTCGAGTATCTAAGCCAATATGGACTATCTCTTTTGAGGACGAAAAATATGGTGGAGCCAGATTTAGATAGAGAACCTTATCCCTGGATAATATGGTATATCTGAAAGGTCCGAAATGATAAAATATTTTGAGGGATTGATAGGGATCTTATGGAGCTAGTCCGATATGTAGAAAGTGAGTGCCAAGCATGGTTCAATGCTAATGAGATGATCATCCCTGTCAGCAAGGACATAGTGAAATGGAAACAAAACCAAGCCTGAATAATATATGTATGGTGGATGGTTCATAGACTCCACAAGCCAGTTTTTGGTTGTGGTTGGGTTTGGATGGATAGTCATGGGAGGACTCAACTTATGGGGAAGCGAAACTTAAAGAGGCGAGAGACTGCATTACATTCGGAAGTGGAAGCGCTACGAAGGGCAATGAAGATCATGCTTCAACATTTGTGTCAGCATTTTGGAACAGATTGCAAGGATCTAATCGAAATGCTAAAGGAGCCTCAGGCTTGGCCGAGTTTTGCCATGGAATGGACGCTCTTCAGACGTTGCAGATATGTTTTCCAGATTTTGAGATAATTCATATCCCAAGGGCACAAAATGGAATTTCAGATTCTCTATCTAAGACTGCGAGATCTTTTCATAAAAAGTTTTGCTTTATTGGATTTTCTATTCCGGTTTGGTTACCCAGACCACCTCAAGTCTGCGTAATATAATAACCGTTTTGTTGTAAAAAAAAGAGTTAATGCCCTATAAATGTGTAATATTATTTGACGAAACGTCCTACTTGGGGCACACATATCATATACTGAAATAGATATTGTCCATTTGCAGCAATGTGGCATTCAACCACTCCATTATTGACGTCCGCACAAACCTTACCCCCTCTATATATGAGTTTCTCTGATTATCCACAACAAATCTGCATGGCCTACTAAATTTAGGATGGACTGTGCATTTTTTAAAGTGGTAGTTCACAAGCATAGACTTGCCAAGACTACTAGATGTCTCATGCACTTCTTTCATTTCCAAGACATCCTTATGCCTATTTAGTGCATCAATCACTTAATCGACTCTTATTGTGCAATACACAATGTCCAAGCCGTTATCTGCTAATAGCTTCATCCATATGTACTACTTCAAATTGGAAGTTCCCTTCAGTGAATATGTAATTTATACTCTTGTGATCCATTAACAGTTGCATTTTTCTTATGTAAAGGTACGATCGCTATATCTTATGAGAAAATATTGTCGATATCTCTATTCATGTATTCTCTTTGTTTTAATATGCATAAAATTTTGTGATTATCTTTTTTTATAAGTCTAAACCAATAATAATCTAATAATGGCAACTAATTTTGTTTTTTGAAATTTGATATTAATAATTAATTAGCTGATAAAACATGCTTTGAAAATACAAAAAAACATATTTTTTTAAACACCTTTTATAACACATGTAACTTTTTAAAACAGAAAGAGTATTAGCTAACTTGTCTCATGTTTTACAACTATCCCGATGCATACACCATTACATGCTTTAACTTTATAAGCATGCACCATAAACCAGTTCTCGATGCATATATACACCATATATACACCAAACAAGGAATCTCGTGCGGGTCGACGTTCTTTCAGCTCCTCAAAATATTGGTGTATATTACTATCCATTATAACTTAATATCCTTCTCGATCAGGTTTGACAAAGGTTGGCTAAGCTAGCAAATCCCTTCACAAATACAAACTTTATTCTTGTTATATTAATTATGGGAAAATTTTCAGTTCTACGACAAGTTTGATACTATTTTTCAAATTTACCATTAATGAATGACTATTTTCAAAATACTCTAAAATTATGATGAAAATAAACTAAACAAATTTCTAAATATTATAAAATATTTAGAAACTCAGTCAGCCTCTTAACACTAAACACTAAATAATAATCACTAAAGTGTAAACGCAGATGTTAATATATTTTTTGCTTGAGAGTATTTTAAAAAATAGTACTAAACTTATAGTATTCTTAGCAATTTTTCATTATTCATTACTGCCTTAAGGTGCCATTTGTTTTCATTCTTGCTCTTAGAATACACGAGTGTATTATCAATGAATAGATTCACACACTTCTACAAATTCTTCGTGCAAATGTTATTAATCAACATCACTAGAACTTGTGGGCACGTAAGTCCAAAATGTTTTTTTCCTTACATTCTCCTCAGCTATATGAATATGATTATACTGTGATAAAACACTGATATTTGAGAACTAAATTTGCTCTATGTATCTTGTCCAATAGCCCATCCATGTGTAGAAATGGATTCTAATTCCTGTATGTCAACTTTTTCAGACCACGAAAATTGACACAAATTCATAAGCTTCCTTTTTCATGTACATAATGGATGCTCCCATGGTGAAAACTTGGCAGTGTGTGTGAACCCTTAGTCCCATAAGTATTTCAAATTTTAAAGTCGGCCATCTCAACTCTTAGTTTATATGAGGATTTCCACACTAATGCAATTTTAGGCTTCTATTCAATTGTGAAAAGAATTTCATGTGTGAACAGTGTTTTTGTAGCAGATCGAAGATATGACGGTACTCAACTGCTACTTGTATGGTGTTTTCTTTTGTTACCATTTTTTCACCCATCATAGATATGATAGTTAGATACACCTCATTTCTTTCTTAATAACTCTCTTGTAACACTGAGATAATTATAATTTTAGTTTACTTATTTACTTTTTGGAAGACTAATCTCCCTTCTAC
Source organism: Moricandia arvensis (assembly GCA_905132765.1). NCBI lineage: Eukaryota > Viridiplantae > Streptophyta > Magnoliopsida > Brassicales > Brassicaceae > Moricandia > Moricandia arvensis. The sequence goes on from CAJHQP010003008.1 coordinate 11,915, forward strand.
CTGGGGTATGTTAATTTAGACTCTAGAGAAGTTCAACACATATGAGACGTCAAAACTACTTGGTAGTGAACCAGTCAAACCATTTCCATTTTCGAATGATCTTGATAAAACTTTACGATGGAAAAAACGATCTTATTGCTTATCATACGAACTGTAACAATACCAAGACGAGAAGGCTATGAATCATAATGTCAATGTCCTTCAAATCCAGAGAGAAACCTCTCTGAACTTGCCTAAAATGCATAGACACTCCTCTGAGTTGCCTAAGAATCTCTGTGATTTTTTTATATCACTCAACAACACTCATGGATCTTTATTTATACTCTCTATGTTCAGCAACAACAAAGCCTCTTCATGATTCAGAAACTTCAAGTACTTGCCAACAAAGTAACCATCACCCACGTCATCTCTAGTATTCGTTATCTATCATTAACCCTGGTTCAAACCGAGCTTTTCCTCAAGCTCTGAAAATTCTGGTTGTACCTCAAGCTTTGCAAGTGCTAGCTTCACCAGAAGTTGTGAATATAGAGCTTTTGCAACACCACAGTGTCTCGGGATAACATTGACATATGCTGTTTTTTTCTTCTAGCCAACGTGGTTCCAAAACGCATGTGATGTAGCGCCCATCTTTCACTTTAAATCCCAATCATAGTAAAATTATTTCTCCATTTCTGCATATAGCAAATTCTTGCTTAATTTGTAATATGTGTACTCTTGTGTAAAAGGTTGCTGCTATTCAAAATAGAGTAGTATTCAATTATCTGAAACAAGATATTGATGCTTCCGAGCTTTTGACCCATAAACTTACCTTGCAACATAATTTCTGTAGAACATGATTTCTACGATATGGCAAACTGAATAATTTGTTTATATAATGATAAAAACATAAATAAATATACAATACTTGATACCAAAATATGATGAACAAAGAATGATTTCGTGTGGAGGCGAGACACTCTTTTGCTTAATTCTTTAATTGTCCGCAGTGTGACGGTGTTTTATGCAATCAGAATCCCAGGATACAACTACCACTTCGACTATTCATGCATCACTCAGAATAGAAGCTAACGAACCTATTTTGTGTTGTACTTCCAGACAAAAGAAAAAAATACTAGCATAACTATTCTAAGTGGGAGAGAGTAAACTTTTGTTGTTGAATGTACATATTTTCTATAATGCTAACAAGCCTTTATATAGAAAAATAATGAGAAGCACAAAGTTCATTTTCAACCAAGAAATGAAACTTCCATGGTGCACTAATGGAGACATCAATTCTTGTCAATTATTATGTGAATTTATTCCACATTTTGACCAAGAAATAAAGAGGTAGAATTATAATTGTTTGACCAATTCAAACAAATAATATTCTTTAAAATGGATTTTTTTTTTATATTTTACCAATATAAAAGATCAACATATATTTAGTTTATAAGATTAAACCCCAAATCCAATCAAATATCCAATGTATGTATTTGTTACTTTGTACAAATTTCTCAAATCACACACATTGGACTTCCATTTCTCATTCAAATAAAACTCATTTTTGACATATGAATATATTATTCATCAGGTTCAAAAAATAGTTCCAACAATTTCTTCTTATGCTTATGCTGTACTTGAAGTTGTAACATAATTTTATTGATGTACATCAATAAAGGTCTCTTCTTTTAAGTAGTTGATCTTCATTCACTTGAGTTTGTATGACATAGCTTCCTTGAAAGGCAAAATGAACCAAAACTGTTGCACAACCTTGCTGAAACAGAAACTGCCATGTGCCCAAACAATATATTTCCCAATTGTGGTAGTTGTTATGATTCCGCTGAAACACGACTCCCAGCAATACTACTCTAAGGATCACTGAGTATGTCTCATTTCTCAAAGTGAATCTTTCACCGAAATAGAGGAAAAACAATGGATCATCGAAATACTGAAACATTGCAATAAATTCTTTGGTTATATCATCACTTGCCCCTTTTGTTCTGATACTGTGATACCGTCGCATGTTCCTTGCATCTATAACATCAATCCCACATGTCATCAGCAACACTAAGATATAACAACCATCAACCACCCGAACTTTCTTCGTTTTCACAGAAGCTTCATCAGTTATGTGTATAGCAGAATTATGTCCAAAAGCAGATAAACTCATGACTGTCTTTGTTCTTGTCGTTCTGCTCCGTACGAGTATATTCCATAAACTCATACCCAATAAACAAGACCTAGAAGCATCATACCATCCTTTCACTCTCTTCCATGCATGGATCAGATAAGCTTGCTGCCTCATAATCAGATAAGCTTGCTACACATCAACGGAAATGAGCACTCTCTCAACGTGCTTGACATTCTCCATCTTTCTCATTTTTCCCTTATACTTAAATTTTCAAGTCTTGTGATGCTTTTTCTATTTCCTACTAGTTTGTACTTTTAGAAGCATTGGGACAGACAATGTGTATACATAGTGATTTCTTTTTGTACATGCTGATATTAGAATTGACATCTCTCTTCCTGTCAAATGTATACTTCCTCATCTTGGTAAGAATCCAAAACGTCACTGGCAATGCCAGAGGACAAGGTAGGAAAAGATGTTATGATATCAGCCAAAATGTGAGATATCCTACTAGATCTTTGACGCTATGCAAAAGCAAAAACATAGATGACATCAAATTTTTCTTCTAGAGTAAAGCAATCTCAACACATTAACATCTATTCACCCTCACTTCAACACCAACATCAAATGACTGCATAAATGTCTCTTTATCCTCTTTATCACCATCATCTGTTATTGTCTCCTTAGACAAAATATTTGCATGTAATGCCTCTATTTTTGGCTTTAGTTTTATACTTGAAATGCCACAAGTTGATGAGTTTGAGCTGTTGAATATGTTGCCTCTCACTTATGTTCTTCAGAATCATTTTAGCGAGGTGTTGGTGTGAAAGAAGCCTCATGTTGACAGTTGTTGGCTTTTGATACAACATAACTCTTTCAAACAAGTCATAAAAACCAAAACGAGAATGGTAATCCTTAGTAATTCCTTTTTTTTTAATTTCATATTACATTTATACTAATAAAAGGGAGCTTTTGAGGCTCCATAGAGCGTCCACATCAGTATTAAATCTTTCTTCGAGAAAATGACATGTGGCATTAAAAAGTAGATAATGTAAGTAAAAATAAATAAATAAAAAATAAGTAAATATATTTAGAAATAGCAATATTACATTAAACATCTATAGTAATATTATCATTTAAGTAAATATATTCAGTAATAGAAATATTACATTAAACATTTATAGTAATATTATCATTTAAGTAAATATATTCAGAAATAGAAATATTACATTAAACATTTATAGTAATATTATCATTTAAGTAAACAAAAGTATATATATTTATAAATAGAAATATTACATTAAACATCTACAATAATATTATCATTTAAGTAAATATATTCAGAAGTAGAAATATTATATTAAATATTTATAGTAATATTATCATTTAAGTAATATATTCAGAAATAGAAATATTACATTAAACATTTATTAATATTATCATTTAAGAAAATATATTTAGAAATAGAAATATTACAATAAAAATCTATAGTAATATTATCATTTAAGTAAATATATTCAGAAATAGAAATATTACATTAAACATCTAATAATATTATCATTTAAGTAAATATATTTAGAAATAGAAATATTACATTAAACAAAAAATAGATATTTTAAATAAAAATAAATAAATAAAGAATAAGTAAATATATTTAGAAAGAGAAATATTACATTAAACATCTATAGTAATATTATCATTTACGTAAATATATTAAGAAATAGAAATATTACATTAAGCATCTATATTAATATTATCATTTAAGTAAATATATTTAGAAACATAAATATTACATTAAACATCAATATTAATATTATCATTAAGTAAATATATTCAGAAATATAAATATTACATTAAATATCTATAGTAATATTATCATTTGATAAAAGAAATATAAAAATAAGTATAAAATATACGAAAACAAATAATAAGTAAATATACAATTTTAAACTAAGGATTTTAAACAAAAATATTATAATATTATCATTAAACATTATAATAAAAGCAAAAATTAAATAATAATTAAATATACAATATAATAAATACAAATATAAATCAAGAAAATTAGAATAAGTAAATATAAAGTATAAAAATAAAAAATAAGTAAATATATAATATAATAAATGGAAACTAAATTACACATCAATTTGGAAAATATATAGTAAAATAAATAATAGTAAATATACAATAGGATAAATATAAATATTACATTAAACATCTAACATAATATTATAATAACTAAATATATAACATAATAAAAAATAAATAAACGGTAAATATACGACATAAGAAATAAAAATATTACATTAAACATCTATTGTAAAATTATAATTAAGTAAATATACAATAGACGAACTAGAAAGATTACATCAAAATCTATCGTAATATTAAAATAAGGCAAGATAAATATGGAGCACCAAAATGTTGTATTACCAGTTATCATAATTTTGATTAATAATTATCTACCTGCGAAGGATAACGATTTAGCACTCCATAATTATAGTTTTGTTTTTATCTCTTGCAGGAGGACCTCACAGTTTAGAAGACTAGTTTTTTTTTTCAAAGGGGTACTCCCAAGTATCTGACAGACAAGGTACCCATATGCATTCGAGTAGAGTACTGAAAAAAAATCAGTTTCTGAAGTTGATAAACCTAAGGCAAAGAATGGAGGACTTTGGACGCTCACAACCAGCCCTGATCTGACTCACATGCCGTCTCATTCTCTTATAAGATCATATGCAAATTTTAAGATTTAATAACAATTTATATTGTTATTTGTGAAGTCATTTTCAGTTCTAAACTTTCACGTTAAAAGTTAAAGTGTTTAATATTGTTGTTATTTTAATGAATAATTATATATATATATATATAATTTAAATAGTTAATTGATTTTTATATTATAACACATGTGTGTTTGTAATAATATGAATAATTATCTCCGCACTCAATAATTTGGATGATGTTTTTAGTACACACCAAATAACTCAAACCCTTTAGGCTCATAGCTTTGTATTAATGAAAAATAGCAATTAGGATCCGACATTAAATATTGGACCTCGTTTATATGTTAATTTATTTGGTTAAAAGTTATAATGGTTAGAATGTTAATACCTTTAATAATCATTAAAATATGATTTTATTTTTCAATTTGTATCATATAATTAATTATGTAACCTAAAAATAAATTTTAAATTATTAATATATATTTATTTATTATTAATTATACGATTATATAGTCAATTACAGAAAATTATATAGCCAAAAAATAAAATTTGCAAATGATAGTATAGATAAGGTGAGATGAGATCCTCTAAAAGAAATCTGATGGAGAAGAGAGAGTAAGCTTCTTTTTTTTTTTTGAATTAACCACATTATATGCCAGTCGAAATTAACCAACAAATCTGTGAGCACCAGAGTTGCCAAATTTTGTTAATCCTTTAGTGGCCAACGAGAATCGAACTACGGTTTCACCGTATTGGGGTTATTCTGTAAGTGCCAATAGCCCAACCCCGTTGGTTAGTTAAGCTTAGAAATTGTATAGACACAATATAGGGCTTTGCTTGTACGAGAGAAGACGCGGCGTATAGAAACTGATTAGCTTCCGATTAGTTGTCGGAGAATAAATTTGAAGGATAATCGGAGATAAACCGGCCACTGTATTCGCCATGTTTTGCGTCATTATCTCGATTTTGCTTCTATCGAAGGTAAGATAATAGTAAGGTCTAGGATGGAGGAACGGTTGCCATTGATTTTATCTGTTTCAACTTCTCAGATTCGGCCACGTCAACTACAGTTAAACAAATCTAACTCTTTCTGTTCGGAAAACAAATTTAAGTTTATCGTAATAATTTGATTTGCATGCTCTTTTTCAAAAAAAAAAAAAGCAATTTCCTCAAATAGATTTTTTTTTCAAATGTTTTTCGAAGGAAAAAAAATGACCAAAATATTTCATTAAATAGGCAAGAGACATTTTGTTCTCTAGATTATAAATACAAACGAATAATAAAAATAATGAAAATAATTTTCTTATAGTTTCGAATTAAATGTTTTCAAATTCAGTTTTTCATATTAAAAATTTGAATTTTTTTTTTCATTTTTTTTAAATTCAAAAATGGTTTTTGAAACTATTTTTCAATTTTTTATTTTTAAACTTTTCATATTTATTTTTATTTTTAAAATTTTAAAATCACTCCCAAAACTCTACCCCTTAACTTTAAATCCTAGGCATGGATAAATTAACCATAAGGTGTAAGTGCATATTTGACTCTTTAATGAAATATTTAGATCATTTTATACTTGGAGGCTATATGTGTGACAAAAATATTTTAGGGATATCTTAGTTATTCCTAAAATAACTAATAATTTGATTTGTAAAATCATGGTTTATTTCTTAAATAACATAGTTTTCATGCACATTTTCAAATGTTACATATTATACTAGGTATTTTGTTTGCACATGCACGCACAATCTTGTTATGAATACTTATTATTGTATATCTTATTAATTCAAAAACTAGCATAATAATTTATTATTATGTTCTCAAAATTTTTAAATCAAACGTCTTATTATTTATATTTGACAAGCTTCATCACAATATATATGTTTATTGTTGTGTTAAATTTTTATAACACTTAAATATTAGAAATATCTTTATACAATTTTTTGTTTGATTAATATTTAATTATAAATTGCTTTCTACTTAATTTTTACCTTTTATAATATAATAATATTATTTTCAAGAGCAAATAATCGGTTTTATATAATAATACAATATATATCTATATATATATAAGAATTTTCATGTTGTTACAATATTATTTTCAGATAACACCACAAAATATATAAGAAGTATCTTATTTTTTTAAATTATGTTTTTTTTTTGAAAATTTAATTAATTAATTTTATAATAAATTATTTAAAATAACGTATAAATCTAATATTATTAATATAAATTTGGTTTTAATTATATTATATATATATATTATTAAAAATATAATGGACTTTAACCGCTCTAACTTTTAATGTGAGAGTTTGAAAGAAAAAAATCACTTCGCCAATAATAGTATAAAATATTTCCTAATATACAATGTGTTGTTATACGAAAATGTTTCATATATACATAATTTGATGTTTAATTTGAATTTTGAAATAATAAATTATTATTATGGTCTTTAAATTCATAATTAAAATATTAATAGATATCTGTAAAATAATTATGCTCACCTAGTACAAAACAATTTATAAAAAGGCCCTAATTTGTTTTTGTTTTTTTTTAAAAAGAGGTGCTGAGGTTAGCTAAAAATTGAATCAAAATTTGGGTCCAATGCTAATGCACCTTGTGCACTTGCCTAGAGACGAGCCTGCTAACTCCACACCTTCGAGGGTTATGGGGAACGTTCACATAAACTCTAGGCACTTTTAACTAAGGCCCATCATCCGAGTAACCCAACTCAACTCGTGACCACTCCGAGTCATTGACTCAGTATCTTCTTCTAACGGATTTTTCATTCCTCATTGATCTCAATGGACGCGATCAAGCCACTTCCTCAGGTCTCTAGCTTCTCCGCTTCGGTCTTTACCTTCCTCGATGACAGGTTCAGAGACGCCACGGATCTCTCCCAATCTCCGGCTCTGGTCTCCGAATTGCAGACCGAGATTTCCGAATTGAATCAGAGATTAACCGGTCTGAACCGCCAGCTCGAGTCCGGTTTAGCTTCTTACGCTTCCTTCTCCGATCGCATCGGCGGTCTAATTACCGGAGTCAATGCCAAATTAGCTGATCTCTCTTCTTCTACCTCTGCGCCAGGTTCGTATGAACTCATCACGAAAGGTTGTAGTTAAAGATGAGAATTAGGTATCTGGGTGGTGTTAGATTGTTGCAATGCTGCCAAAGTTTGAGACTTTTTGTCTGTGTGATTCGTTCAGATGGTGGAAAGGAGGAGACGAGGGAGGATCTTCCATCACTGGCCAAGGAAGTACCACAAGTTGAGTCTGTGCGGGCTTATGCTGGTAAAGTTTGTTTCTTTTTGGTTTGGTGTTCCTTCTTTGTTACTTTCAGTCTTTCAAGATCTTTCTCTTATGTTTCAGAGACTGCACTAAAGCTTGACACTTTAGTGGGTGATATTGAGGATGCTGTCATGTCTTCTCTGAATAAAAACTTGAGAACATCTCGGTCTAGTGGTTTTGAAGTAAGCACATTTTCTTCAGCTGGAGTGTTCTGCATAAAGCTTTATGTATGTGTCTAATGTTCTAAATGTTACTGACCTCAGGAAGTGCGTCTACACGCTATCAAAACACTTCAAAAGACAGAAGAGATACTGAGTTTAGTGGCGAAGAGACATCCTCGGTGGGGACGTCTTGTTTCTGCAGTTGATCATAGAGTGGATAGAGCTTTAGCTATGCTGAGACCTCAAGCAATTGCTGATTACAGAGCGTTGCTTACTTCTCTTGGATGGCCACCTCAGCTTTCTAACTTAACTTCATCGAGTCTTGATTCGAAGTCAGATGATGTCCAAAATCCGCTTTTCAACATGGATGGGAACCTCAAAGGTCAGTACTGTGGAAACTTCCATGCCCTGTGCAGTCTGCAGGGTTTGCAGTTGCAAAGGAAGTCGCGGCAGCTTGGGAGCCATAAGGGTGAAAATGTTTTCTTCCACCAACCACTCTGGGGCTATTGAAGAGCTGGTTAACCCTCTGACAGTTTCATCTCAGCGACATTTTGCAAAATGGAGCGAGAAGCCTGAATTCATTTTTGCACTTGTGTATAAAATCACAAGGATTATGTGGACTCCATGGATGAATTATTACAACCCCTTGTTGATAAAGCAAAACTAGCTGGGTACAGTTGCAGAGAAGAGTGGGTTTCGGCTATGGTGAGCTCACTGTCTTTGTACTTGGTGAAAGAGATTTTCCCTATATACGTTGGTCAGCTAAACGAAGCTGATCTTAGTTCTGAGGCTAAGGTTTCATGGCTCCATCTCATTGACCTGATGATCTCTTTTGATAAGCGAGTTCAGTCTCTTGTGTCACAGTCAGGGATACTTTCGCTTCAAGAAGATGGGAATCTTCTGAGAATCTCCTCACTATCAGTTTTCTGTGACAGACCTGATTGGCTAGATATATGGGCAGAGATAGAGCTAGATGAGAGGCTTGTCAAGTTAAAGGCAGAGATGGATAACGACAGAAACTGGACGGTGAAGGTTCAAGACGAACTCATATCTACTTCCAACGTTTACAGACCACCAATTATTTCCAGCATTCTTCTGCAGCACTTGTCATCAATAATAGAACGATCAAAATCAGTGCCGGCCATATATTTGAGGGCAAGGTTCCTGAGACTGGCAGCCTCACCAACCATCCAGAAGTTCTTGGATTGCCTCCTTCTCAGGTGTCAAGAAGCCGAAGGACTAACTGCTTTAACCGAAAATAACGATCTAATCAAGGTCTCAAACTCTATCAATGCTGGTCACTACATTGAGTCAATCTTGGAAGAGTGGTGCGAGGATGTATTTTTCCTCGAAATGGGAACTGGACAAGACAGTCCACAGGAAGTTCCAGGTCTGGAGAACTTTACAGAACCTTCTGAAGGTATTTTCGGAGAAGAGATTGAGAAACTGGAGAAGTTCCGGCTAGAGTGGATAAACAAGTTGTCTGTGGTAGTCTTGAGAGGCTTTGATGCCCGGACTCGAGAGTACATAAAAAACAGAAAGCAATGGCAGGAGAAGAGAGACAAAGAGTGGACGGTGTCGAGGGCACTAGTTGGGGCTCTAGATTACTTACAGGGGAAAACGTCAATAATAGAAGAAAATCTAAACAAAGCAGACTTTACAGCTATGTGGAGAAGTCTAGCCTCAGAGATAGACAAGCTGTTCTTCAGCAGCATCTTGATGGGCGAATGTGAAGTTTTCTGATGATGGAGTCGAAAGGTTTAGAGAGGACATGGAGGTTCTATATGGTGTTTTCAGGGCGTGGTGTGTTAGACCCGAAGGGTTCTTCCCTAAGCTAAGTGAGGGGCTAACGCTGCTGAAGATGAAAGAGAAGCAAGTAAAAGAGGGTGTGAGCAGAGGCGAGAAGTGGTTACGTGAGAGTGGAGTTCGGTATTTGAGTGAAGCCGAAGCCAAGAAGGTAGCTAAGAGTAGAGTGTTCTCTTAGTTCGATCATTTTTCAGTAAATCCACATTTCATTGGTAGCATAAGAGACTTCATTCATATCATTTTACAAAATACGAACAGGTCATTTAGTTTATTTGTGGATTACAAAACTCAAGTCTGTCTTTCTTTTTTTTCTAAATAAGATTTTACTAACAACCCCTGGTTGTGTATCCTACACCCCGTTTTGACCTTCTTCAAAAACTAAACGACACTATGTAAGCTCTAGTAGAGTTTCTCCCAAATAAAACATTTTCAGAAATAAGAAACATTTTTTGGAAAAGAATGTCTTCCAAAATGAGAAAATCTAATTATATACCTAAATATTAATATATATTTTTTTAAAACTAATGCAGTGGAAAAAGTACAAGAGTATTGTTGAGCATCCAAACTAAACCACATTTAGTATCACTGGGATGTGAATTTATGAGTCTAACACATTTAGGATTTAGCTTTCGCGGACAATCTTTTCATTTTCTTTAAAAGCTTCGAACAACCTTTTCGAGGTGTTATCACGGTCTTGTCTCAAATTTTTTTTTTTAAATTGACTTATCTGTAACAACTATAAACGTCACAAAACTTCTATGTTCTGATATTCCTCTTGTTGTTATGTCCAATATCCACATGCGTTTACAACTAGCTTCAGAATCCCTTCCAGTGCGATATTTGTATCTTCCTCTATACTCTACAAGGCTCTCGGTGAAGAATTGTGATCTTCTTATATCTCATGTTCCTTGAAAATTTTGATGGTTGGATGAACAGAAACTTGAATTTAGCGGGCATGCTTAGGCTGATTTCATCAGTTATTCCCATATTTATTGGTTTCTGGGTTTCAGCATTTGTATCCCTAAGAGGTGCTTAAAATCATCAATGGTCTAACTAACTCTTTCATATGGCATGGATATTTAGACAAAAGTGCGGGAGCTAAAGTGCATTTCAAAGATATTTTTTTATCCTAAATCAAAAGGAGGTTTAGGTCTAAAGAGTTTCTCTTCGTGGAACATTGTTTTCATCCTTAAGCTTATTTGGATGTTGTACTTTAGAGGTGGTTCAATTTGGATCACATGGGCTCGCCACAAAACTTATATTTCTCGTTGATCTTTGTGGTCTTTAAAGGCTGGAACTTACGGCACCTCGTGGATGTTTAGAGAGAGCTGGAGTTTTTGTCTCATGCATTTTCATTCTGAAAAATCTGTACTGGTGGTGGTAGGAAATCTTATTTTTGATGAGATTTGTGGACAGCGTTTTAAACTTATAATCCAATATCTTGGTCTTTTGGGCCAGACTTAATGGGGAATCCCATCTTCTTACGCAAAACTATTTTAATTTTTAAATATCAACTATATAAATATTTTTATTTGTATATTTACTTATTATTTATTTTTTCTTATATTATATATTTACTTATTCTAATTTTCTTGTTTTATATCAAATGGCAATACTATGATAGATGTTTAATGTAATACTTATATTTTTTCTATTATATATTTACTTACATTTTTCAGATAAATGCTTGATGTAATTTTTCTATATTGTATATTTATTTTTCTTCTATTGAATGTTTACTTATTCTATTATGATGATAAATGTTTAATCTAATATTTCTGTTTTCTTATATTGTATGTTATTTATTTTTATATCGAATATTTACTTATTCTATTTTTTTTTGTTTTTATGTTAAATGATAATGTTATGATAGATGTTTAATGTAACATTTCTATTTCTTATTTTGTATATTTACTTATTATTTATTTTATTATATTTTATATTTAATTATTATAATATTATGATATATGTTTAATGAAATATTTCTATTTCTTATATTGTTTATTTACTAATTATTTACTTTACTATATATTTTCAGCTAGATGTTTAATTTAGTTTTTATCATTTTTTATATTGTATATTTACTTATTGTTTATTTTTATTATATTAATTATTTACTTATTCTATTTTTTTGCTTTTATATCAAATGATAACATTATGATAAATGTTTAATGTAATATTTATATTTCTTAAATTGTATATTTACTTATTATTTATTTTTTATATTGTATATTTAATTATAAAAATATTTGGAAATAATAAAAAGTAAAAGTATACATTTTTTTAGATAAATGTTTAAAGTAGTTTTACATTTCTTATATTGTATATTTACTTATTATTTATTGTTTCTTATATTGTAAATTTACTTATTCAAATTTTCCTGATTTTATATATATGGAAATATCACGATAAATGTTTAATTTAATATTTGTATTTCTTAGAATATATATTTACTTATTATTTATTTTAATATACATTTTTACGATAGATATTTAATGTATTTTTCTATTTCTTATATTGTATATTTACTTATTAGTGTTACGATAGATGTTTTATATAATCTTTCTATTTATTATATTGTAAATTTATATATTCTAATATTACGATAGATGTTTAAGGTAATATATATATATATATATTAATATTGTAGATTTACTTATTTTATATTTTACTATTTCTTATATTGTATGTTTGATTGTAATATTTTATTTCTTATATCGTATATTTAATTATTATTATTTATTATATTATATATTTAATAATTATAATATTACAATAAATGTTTAATGTAATATTTTTATTTCTTATATCATATATTTACCGTTTATTTTTTTTCTTATGTAAAATATTTATTTATTATAATATTAAGATATATGTTTAAGTTAATATTTGCATTTATCCTATTGTGTATTTACTTATAATTTATTTTACTATACATTTTTCAAATTTATGTGTAATTGAGTTTTTACATTTATTATATTTATATTTACTTATTGTTTATTTTTATATTGTATATTTACTTATTCTAATTTTTTTTCTTTATATTTCTATTTATTTTACTGTATATTTAATCATTTTTATTTTGCTTCAATTATATATTTCATTATTATTTCATTGTTATTTTTATTATAATAAATGATAATATTTCGATAAGTATTTAATGTAATATATCTATTTCTGAAATGTATATTTACTTACAATTTATTTTAATATGTTATTTTTATTTCTTATATTGTGTATTTATTTAGTATTTACTTTTTCTTATATTGTATATTTATTTTTTATTTATTTTTATTTTTTATATCAAATGCTAATATTACTATTGTAGTATTTCCATTTTTTCATTAAAATAGTATTAAGATAAATGTTTATTTAGTATTTTCATTTTCATTTTTATATCAAATATGATAATATTAAGATAAATGTTTCTTGTAGTAGTTCCATTTTTTAATTGTATATTTACTTAATATTGTAGTAATATCTTTTAAATTTTAAGATAAATGTTTGTCGTAGTTTTTCTACTTTTAAATTGTATATTTATTTTATTTTTCTTATACTGTATACTTATTCTTTATTTATTACTATAGATGTTAATGTAATATTTCTATTTCTGGATATATTTACTTATTTTTTTTAAAGATATCTGTTTAATGTAATATTTGCATTTATCCTATTGTGTATTTAATTATAATATATTTTACTATACCTTTTTCAAATCGCTGTATAATTTAGTTTTTTCATTTCTTATATTTTATATTTACTTATTTTTTGTTTTTTCTTATATTTTATATACTTATTCTCATTTTTTGCTTTATATTTCTATTTCTTGTACTGTATATTTAATCATTATTTATTTTCTTCAATAGTATATTTTACAATTTTTATTTTTTTTATAATAAATGACAATATTACGATAGATATTTAATGTACTATATCTATTTCTGGATTTTCTATTTACTAACTGTTTATTTTAATATAACATTTTTATTTCTTATATTGTGTATTTATTTAGTATTTTTATATTGTATACTTATTATTTATTTATTTTTATTTTTATATCAAATGCTAATATTACTATTGTAGTATTTCCATCTTTTATTAAGATAGTATTAAGATAAATGTTTACTGTAGTATTTTCATTTTTAAATTGTATATTTACTTTTTTTTCCTTAATATTGTAGTATTAGCTTTTATATTTTAAGATAAATGTTTATTGTAGGTTTTCCTTTTTAAATTATTTATTTACTTATCTTTCTTATATTTTATAATTATTATTATTTTTTCAAATTGTAATATTATTATAGATGGTTAATGTAATATTTTCTATTTTTGCATATATTTATTTATTCTTTATTTATTTTTTATATTATAAATTTACTTATCATTTATTTTTAATGCCACGTGGCATGTTTTGGAAGAAGAATTTTATGATGATGTGGACACTCTATGGAGTCTCAAAAGCTCTCTTTTATTAGTATATATATTCTTTATTTATTTTTTATATTATAAATTTACTTATCATTATTTTTAATGCCACGTGGCATGTTTTGGAAGAAGAATTTTATGATGATGTGGACGATCTATGGAGTCCTCAAAAGCTCTCTTTTATTAGTATAGATTGCATCTTTGCAAACAAATGGAATCTACCTCCAAAAAAAGTCAGAAATACAAATGTGTTTCATGATTTTAATTACATCTATTCGTCCATCTGAAAACACCTATCTGGTTAGTTGGTGAAAAAAATTACTTCGTTTTCATTTTATACATATTTGGTAAATAACTTGTGCTCATTCCCACCTAGGATGAGATACTAACCTGCAGTTGCACTTGGTGTAATAACAACGATCTTTCTGGTAGACATTTCTCGGGGTTAGAGGCGGACCACAATCAACACATGCAGCAACAGAGACAGACGTCACTCACTTACCTACTTACGTTAGGGCAACTTCTTCCCGTCTCACCATGTAGAAGCTTGTATCGCTGCGAAAAAGAAAGGCAACATTAGCAGCGATTGAGTGGACTAATTTGATATGAAATTCAACTATTATTCTGAAGCACTTAATCAAATCTTTCCTCTTCATGTGTAACCGCCGGAATCTAACCCTTGACAGGCTGTTATCTTAGGGTTTAGGTGCTCAAGATTCCATGGACCATTTTATTTTCCAATGCTTTATCTCTTCTTTCATTTGGAAAGAGAAATAGAAATACTTGACTTTGAAAATGTTCCTATTCACATGATCCATCACTTGGATTCAATCTCTTATACAATCAACATAACTGTTTTCTTTGCACTTCTACAAATTTAAAATGCAATCATTTACGAGTTGTGGTAAAAAAAAAAGGGATACTTGATTTGGTAAAGGTATCATTACCTCTTCCGCATTATCGTAAAAGGTTTTTGTATTGGTGCGGAGCAAATCAGTCGCTCTTAAAATTTGAATGGGAAGTGGAAAACTGTGGTCCTTCCTTGTTGACCTTCCACTAACTTACTCACAATGAACAAAATGTCAATAATGTTGGATATTGATTATCTATAGAAATATTAAATATAATTTTATCCTTATATGGACAATAAATATCTATATTTTATATTATTATGTGTAAAATATTTTCTCAATCAGACCGACTTTGACTCCTATATAAAGGGCATCGTTGGTATTAAGGAGAGAAACACCTTTAATTTGAATAAAAAAAGATTGTCACTTCCTCTCTCGTTCTTTAATCTCACATCTCTCTTATGTCACTTTTTACCAAGCATAAAAATAAATATAATAATATATATATATGCAAAAGTAACTTTCTCTTTCTCACCGTATATTATCCAACACGTTATCAACACGAGGCTTTTATACAAACAAGGTTATATCAGTGAGGTGAGTTTTAATTTATGTATTTTTAATATATATTAATTATTTTGATTTATATATTATTTCGGGGTGATAGGCTATGCATTCTCCATTTAATTTCTGGGATGATAGGTATTGTCTTCTCGACTGATCGTTATGGTAGACTATGCCTTCACAATTAGAGAAACACGTGGTAAGCTTTGTCCTCCGTGAATAAATAGGTCAAAATAGAAGACTATGTCTCCTCAGGCCTTGAATAAAAAGAAAAGGTTAATATGACAGACTATGTCTCATCGAACCTTGAAAAAAATGGTTTAAAATGGTAGACTTTGTCTCGGCTATCGGGCCTCCTTAAGAAAAATGATTAGCATGAAAGAATATGTCTCCTCGGATCATGTGGTAGGCTAAGCCTCTGATTTTATTTATGCTTTTTAAATTTATGCATTTTATTTATACTTTTAAGTTTATGCCATTAATTTTTGCCTTTACTTTCCGTATTTAAATTCTCATCTTTATTATATTTTATATATGTTATTCTATGAATACAATTATCATGTCAAATTTGAAAAAGCTCAAAATAAATGTCTTTTATATTACGGGAAATAATTATATAACTTGGCCAGTGGGTTGCAAAGATGCATCTGAGAGAAAACAAGGCTTTTAAAGACCATCGATAATTCAAAAACAGTGTTGGATGAGAAAAAGACTAAAGCCATGATATTTTTACGACACCATATACATGATGGGTTTAAAGGATGGATATATTATGAAAGAGGATCCTACGGACCTCTGGCAGTCATTAAAATAGAAGTTTGATCACCAAAAAATATTATGATCTTATCGAAAGCTAAATACGGGCGGATCCATCTTGGGTTCCAGGATTACAAAAGTGTTAGTGAATATATTCTGGAATATTCGGAATTACATCTAGGATGATGTTATGTGGAGAGAAATAAGTAATTATGATATGATCGAGAAAATTCTCTCCACATTTCATCCTCGAATGTAGTCCTGCAGCAACAATGCCGGGTGAATGGGTATATCGTTACTCGGAGTTGATGGAAGTCCTCTTTGTAGAGGGATCAGAATAATCAACTGGTGACTTTAAACCAGCATGCTCTTCCCACTAGATCGGATCCATTTCCCGAAGTGAATGTTGTAGCATCCAGTTATGGTCAAAATCATGGTCGTAGAAGAGGATGAGAAGAAGATTTCATCCGTATGATGAAAGAAATATAAGGACTTCCATGGAAATGAAAGGGCCAGAATGATAAAAAGCAAACAATTTTTTTTTGGTAGAGATGCGGTATGAAAGATCATTAGATATGTGGTTATCGTACGCCAAAAAACTTAGTCGATCTGTATAGAGAATCCCAAAAACCAAAAAAATAAAGGAAGTGAAACGAAATTCATATCTGATGAACCCAGACCATCCTTTCATGGTTTAAATGATGATACTCATCTCCATGTATCAGACTTTCTGGTTGATTCATAGAGAATTGATGAGTGATATAAGATCGATGTGATATAAGTTTACTATTTTATATTATCTATATCTTTTGTTGAAGATATATGTATGTTTTAATGATTATGTTACATGTTTTATCAATATTTTTAAATTTAAAAGATGCAGACTTGAGACTATGGATGGAGATATGTATTTGACAGATAGTGCGTCAACGCACACGATAATTAAAGATAAAAAATATTTGTTTAGTCTCATAATAAAAGATTACGCTGGAAGTGCAAGTACAATATCTTGTAGTGCAAAAATTATAAGGCTCCGGAAGAGTCAATTTTTCAATGCCAAGGGAGGCGAAATTTGAAATAAGTGATGCATTATATTCCCCTGTCTCATAGAAATTTGTTAAGTTTTATGGATATACGGAGAAATGAATATCATGTTGAGACTATGACGAAAGATGGCATTGGATATCCTTGCATTAATTATGAGAGAAACATATATTGGAAAGAGTTAGGAATATTATCTTCTGGACTATATTGTACAAAATAAACATGACTGGAGTCATATGCCATAGTAATCCTGAAGTTTACTAATACTTTTAAAGTCTGGCATGAGAGGCTAGGACATCCTGGTTCAGTCATGATGAGAAAGATAGTGAAAAAATTCGAATGGCCATCCTTTGAAAAACGAGAGAATTTTACAAACGGGCGAGTTTACATACAATGCATCTTCTCAAGAAAAATTACTACTCGGCCATCACCAGCAAAAGTTGGGAATGAATCACCAATATTTTTAGAAAGAATTCATGGTGATATATGTGGGCCGATCCACCCACTATGCGGGCCGTTTAAGTATTTCATGGTATTGATTGAGACATCTAGTAGATGGTCAATTGTCTGTCTTTTGACAACAATAAATACGGCTTTTCGCAAAGTTCATTACCCAAATAATAAGGCTGAAAACGCAGATCTCAGGACATACCATTAAGAAAGTAAGGCTTGATAATGCTGGTGAGTTTACATAACAAGCTTTTAATGATTATTGTATGTCAGTGGAGGATTGATGTAAAGCATCAAGTTCCCCATGTTCGTACAAAAATGGCATGGCCGAGTCATGATAAAACGGTTGCAATTGATTGCAAGACCGTTGATATTGAGAACAAAGCCCCTAATTCAGTATATGGTCATGCTATATTGCATGCAGGTGGCATTGATTCGGTTAAGATCGAGTGCATATCATAAGTACTTCTCATTGCAATTGGCATCTGGGCATGAGCCAGATGTATCCCATCTCAGTGTTTTCGGGTTGTGCAGTCTATGTTTTGATAGCTCCGCCACAAAGAACAAAAATGGGCCCACAAGAGATTGAGAATATATGTGGGTTATACGTCACCAATTATAATATGATATCTTGAACCGTAACTGAAGATATGTTTACGGCACGGGTTTGCCGATTTCATTTTAATGAGGATGAATTTCCAGCGTTAGGGGGAGGAATTAGAGAAATTCCTAAAGAGATTACATGGTGTCCACCATCATTGTTACAACCTTGATCCTCCTACGAATTAGAGAGATCTGGAAGTTCAAAAAATTGTGCATTTTGCATAATTTGACAAACCAGTTACCAGATGCGTTCAAAAATACGAGAAGGGTGACGAAATCATATATACCCACTGAAAATATTCATCAAGATTTTTTGTTCCTGAAGGACAAACTGATGGAAACACAATGAATGAACTTAGATTCAGTTAAATAGGGGGAGACCAACGGGTTTTAAAGATAAAATCCCCGAAAGAAAAAGAAATTGGTTGAGAAAAATGAAAAGGTCTAGAAAAACCTCATACTGAAAACTGTTTGAAAGAATGCATAAATGAAAAGGTTCAACAAAAACCAAATAAAGATAAGGATCCAAATGACGAGGACGAACATAAAGTATGAGATTCATCAACTATGCCCGAGATGAAAATAATATAAGATAAGATAAAAGATGTTGATGGAATGTTCTCTTTTTTTGTGTCCAAAGAAATAAATCACAAAAGTGATGATCCAGATCTAAGGTCCATATTAGAATGTATGAAAAGACATGATTTGGAGATGTGGAAGATGGCCCTACAAATTGAGTTACTCTCCCTGAATAAAATGAATGTCCTTTGGACCTATAGTCATAACACCTGAGAATGTAAATCCGTTGGGTATATGAATATGGTGTTTATGACATTATTGTAAATATGTTTTTAAAGGGGGTTTTAAGTCCATATCGAGTATATCTAGTATTTTGAGTCATTTTAGGTCTCAAGTAGGTTGCAGAGTTGAAGAAGGGTGCATGAAGAAATATGCCATAATTGGAGTATTTCCCGCGGAGCAGTTTGACGGTTGATCCCCCAAGGAGCAGCCGGGTGCTTGTTCTCGATATTTAAGAAAACTTTCAAGATATTTTTTCAATTTCCCTAACCACCTATTTTCGGGTTTTCAATTTTGTTCCGAAAATATTGATTTTTTGGTTTTCGATAAATTTCAGTATAGTTTTCTAAAAAGTCAGATATTTCGGGTTAAATGCAGTTATCGGTTAATTTGGTTATTTTGGTTTGTTTTGGTTAAATTTGGTTATTTTGGGTTACTTTTGGTTTTATTTATTTATTTAAAATCAAAAATCGAACCGAAAAGAGAGATTATTTTTTCGAAATCTTATTGACTAAACCGAACTCAAATGTACTAACCGAAAACCAACAATTTCAGTCGGGTTCGGTTGGGATGTTCGGATAAAACGCAGGGCTAGCCAAAACAATAAGGATTTCCTCTCAAAGAGATGATCGAACACTGGCACACTAAGGACATCAAAACTGATCATTCCTACAACCTTCAGATGCAACTCACAGACCTCAACTCTTGACCATGGCTAAGGTATCCAAGCTGCTGCATTTGACTCGTCCAAGATTCCTTCAGTAATAGGTTCCCACCAAAAGCGGTTTTCCATAACACACAACAAACAGACTGTTTGCAGTCTTACACACCATAATTGTCTGTGATGGTCGAACTTTTCATAAGGAAAAAGTCTTGGACGATCAAAGACAGAGGACCGACCACGTTTTGCTGAGCAAACCTAGACAGTGCCGCGTGACTATAAACCGATGCTCACCCTTATAGCTGTGCATATGAGACGAACCAACTACAATTCTTCTTGATGAGTCTCTCTTCCAATATAAGACTGTTCCAGCTTGCATACGATCTCAGCTTGACACTAAAGAAAATTACTCTTGCTCTCAAACTAAGATTTTCTTTGAATACAAGAATATTCATCTTGAATAGTAATGAGTATGATGGCACTACGCGATCGAATAACCCCATATTTTTCAAGTATTTGTTATTTTTTCGTATCTTACGGATATCTGATTTTCCGATTAGTTTTGCTTCGGAAAAATACGGATAATCTCATCTACTTTGTCTAATACAAGTAAATTTTAAAACTATAAAATAATTCCAAAATATTTACATAATATTAAAATGAAAGTAAAAATTAATGAAACTATATGTTCTATAAATTTCTAAAATTAATCAAATTTTATTATAGACAAACAAATTTTAGAAAACTGTCGTTTTTATAAAGTTTATAAGTAATTTAAAATAAATAAATAAAAATGATCTGTTAAAAGAATAAATTTATAAAATTATATACATAGAAAAATCTATATTTATTTGTAGATATACATCTATTTTTATAATGTAAAATCAGATCGGATATCCGGCTCTAAATTGATTTGTTCATTTCTAACTTATATTAATTTTTTAGTATTGATTTTGCTTCGACGACTTACAGATTTCAGATTTTACGGATCAAATCGAAACGAATTAATCAAATTTAACGGATACCAATGTCCAATTGCCCTAGTAATAAGGACATCGTAACAAAATCTTAATTGCTCTGAAAATAAGATTTCTAATAGAAGCTCATTCCATCTTCAAGTTTCAGGAAGTTCCCTTAACAAAGGATAATTTGAAGAGAAGGCCATGCCCAGTCATTGTTCACAGTCTAAGAAAGAAAAAAACTGGTTTCGGAAATGTCTTTCTACTTAGGATTATTAATAGTCCATAGAGCCTTAGGCTTTTGTCTCTTCTTCTTTCTTCTGCTTCTTATTCTCCATTTTCTTCCATTTTCCAGCTTCCAACACCCAAGGACTGGTTTAAGTACTCTTGAGCGTCCTTCTAGTGGCAGATTCATTTGCATCTGTTGCATACAGTATCTTCTTCACTGCTACCACTATCTGAGCGGTGGTTCCATGGGGCATAAATCAGATTTCAAAAACAAACATCTTCACAACGTATAATATAGTTTTAGAACAGCAAAGGCAACGAGAAAAATGGTCTAGTGCAGTGTGATTTGGACAACTTCTCTTGGAGCCAAGAAGTGAAGTTGGTAGCTTAAGAAAAACCAATCAAGACAGACTGCGCTAAGGTATGGAACAAAAAAAAGAATCACAGGCTCAAGAGAAATGCTTACCGGAAGATCCTCTAGTTCAGGAAGTTTGCAAAGTAACTCTACATCCCTGAGCTGGAGAAGTAAAAGTCTCTTCCTTTCCCAAGACGATCATAAGAGAGCTGAGATCAGTAAAGCTGTTAAGAAGAAGAGCAAATGTAGTTTCAGTTACTCATGAACATACAAAAGAAAGGTTTATATACAACATCTGTAACACAGCGCTTATATCAAAGAAGGGAGAGGATCTCTGTGCAGTGTACCTCCTTCGACAAAGCCTGCACTTGAGCTGTATTCCTGGCTTGGCCCTGAGAGTGATGATTCCAATGATGTTTAGAAAGATACATAAAGAATTATTATTTAGGATAAAGAATTTGTTTTCTGTTATATGCCGACCTGAAACTTTGGTTAGACCAACCGAACTGGAATTTGGTGGAGTATTGTTTGTTTGCAGTGACTTGGCATCTTATTAGATCCTTTACACACCTCTCTTTACCACCTTTTGATCTTCGTTCCACCGGATTTATAGTTCCTGCAAGAAACCATCGGTATAGTGTTTAGGAGAGACAATGGAAGGGTAACAGTTCCAAAAACTATGAGATGAAATAACCACATACTCGTTCATAATGCCACCATTAATGGAATCGCAGAAACGTTTAAGCCATTGCAGAAACTCAAGTTATCCAGTGGTCGGCCTTTCACAAGCCTGTTAATCTCCAAATGGCTAAAGTAAAATTCTCAGTAAGGTGAGTGGCCAATACAGGAAAGTTGAGTGCATGGAGATATGATTGATTGATCATTACCTTTGTAATTTTGAGCTTGTTGAACACATCTTGCAGACCTTGTAGTTTTGATCATATCGTATTCATTCTTTCGCATCAAAATTAACCTTACAGATAATCATTTTTTAGATATTAAGTTGCCAAGAGCGAACTAAAGATGCAATAGTGGTTAAAAAATAGAACTCACCTTGTGCATTGGCACAACTCCAGGGAAGGTCATATCAAGCATTTGACATTGCACAGCACCAGATGCAGCCTAACAAAATATACCCAGACAAAACAAAACCAGAGACTCACGAGACCGACACAAATCTTCATTACACAAAAACAAGTAAGCCTCTTTCTAACAGCAACAGTGAATCTATGGGCATTGCAACTTTGAACACTCTAAAACAATCATATACATTATTATCCAAAGTCTCATTCGTAATACTGAAACTTTGTTAGCCAGTTTGAATAAATCAAACCCAAAATCTGCAACTCAAAACCTCAATTATCAACACTTATTCATGAAAAACGCTCCAGCGAGATAACGAACCTAGCAGAGAAGTGAAAAAGCATTTTGAAACTAATGGTAAGCAAGAAGAAGAGAGACATGCAACAAGATTACCTCTTCGACGCGAGAGAGATTGAGTGAAGCGATCAGTTGATTCCAAGTGAGAAATACTCGTTTCTCCCTACGAAGTCGCACTGTCCATGATTCCGATGCTCGCCGCCATTTCAACTTTTGCTTTGCCTCCTCTTCTCTAAACCCACACTCGGAAGAGTAACTGAAGCAGAGAAAAGAGCGAGAGACGAGAGAGAAATAAAAAAAAGGAGAGAGAGAGAGAGAGAGGTAACGCTGGCAGCGCAACTTGGAAAGGTTTTCCAATTTATTTATTTATTAAACTATTCGTTTTTATTGGCGTAGGATGTTTCGTGCGATTGTGATTGTGAGCCAGCTTTATATTTAATTTTAGATTATACACTTTTGTTTCTGTACTATTTTTCCAAATAATATTTTCATAAATTATTATTTCTTTCTATCTAAGAGATTTGCGTTAATTTGTTTTTTTTCTAGAATTAGAAATTTGGTATCTCTCAATTTGTGTGTATTATCTTTCTATAATTCTTTGTTTCATATTATAAATAGTTTTAGCAAAAAGAAGTTTGTTTCCCAACAATAACTAGTTTCATAATTTCAATAAAAAATTATTCATTGGGATATTGTATAATCATTAAATAACTTTTTATAAATAGTTGAATTTATCAATTAAATGATATTTTTTTCAAAAAAACAACTTTTTAATATAGTGTTTTACGTACAAGTATAAAACAAAGAGTATTATTTTTGTTTTTTTGGGAATCATTGGTATCTTGATTAGAGGATCTTCATTTTGAGTTATAATAGAAACGACTAAAGGAAATCTTAGATGTGGAAAAAGACTTCTATTAAGTAAGAAAAGTCCGCTTTTTTATACAAATGAGATCAAAGATGGTTTAGGTTACTTTTTTGGGACAGAAGAGTATGGTTTGGGTCTTATGCTCCTGATTCCACTCTGTGGGGGAAGATTGAGCCATTGTTGGGTATTCATAGAAACACTAACATTAAAGAAATCTCTATATGCTATTGGTTGAAAAAATCATAAATGCATGAGTAATCTTCTTCAGGATGATTGTTCGTAATTAAAATGTTATCTCTTCCTAATGCTGCTATAGAATTGATATTCCACAATAGAAGCAAAACGAGGAAAACATGCTCAAAAGTTTTCTACAAGTCGTACTTGAGATAAAATTCAATCTACTCGATCAAAGATGGATTTCTGCGCATTGTATGATTTAGACAATATGTCCCTCGTCAAGTTTTCATTAGTTTGATGGCTTGTTGTAACCAATGGTGAAGCTATGTGGTGGAGAGGGGGTCAATTGACCCATGTGATTTTTATAAAAATGAATTTCACTTACCTATATTAAGTAATTGTTTAGAATATTTGGTGAAAGGTCTTTAGTTTGACTCAAGATAAATTCTTTTTGACCCAACGTTATATCTTTTTAATGAGACTACATAAGAATAATAATAAATGGGTCAATGTAATAATGTGAACATATTCCATATATTTGCATAATGTGTGGAAAACAAACGAAACCAGGGTCATCTATTTAATACCTATTATTTTTCTACATGGTTTGGACTATATTGATGCCTAAGTTTGGTCACTGCATCAATCATATCTGCAACTTGATCCTTTCACATTTAAAGTGCAAATAGTTTCTTCAAAATTGACTCGCAACTAGCTAAAATGTCATGCAAGTCATCTCTTCACTAGTTTAGTGTGAGCATACTGCAAAGAGAATTAGATACTTATCTCGTTTGGCCACAACACTAAGATAATCTGAGGGCAACAGATTCAAACCCGCAAATCTTAGGGTCATTGCGGGATGATATGTACGCACCCTGACCACTAACGTGTGGTTGACAAAAAAGTTTGTTTCACAATATAAGTGGTTTTCTTATTGGGCAATTTTCTCAAAGAACTTTTGTTTTAGTTTTTTTCAACAGAAGAATCTTTAAGAAGAAGAATGACAAAAAAAAATCATTAAAAAGGTAAAAAAAAACATTTTCCACCCCTAACTTTATAGATGTTTAAATATAAATAAATAATAATCAAAATAAAATTAGATTTTTGAATTATATGTTTCAAAAATTTTTTTTAAAGTTTTCGTTTTTGAATTTTCTTTTCGAAATTCTTTTTTTTCAATTTTGTTTTTTTTTAAAAAAATATTTTTGAAATTCAAAAATGCTTTCTCGAACTATTTTAAAAAAATTATTTTAAAAATTGAAATATTTATTTATTTTAAAAGTTTAAACTCATCCCCAAAACTTCACATCTAAACTCCAAGTGTAGATTTAGTTAACCTAGGGATATAAATTTATATTTATCCTTTAAGGAAATATCTTTTGGTCATTTTTTCTTGATAGTTATTTTGGTGAAAGTAAAATAAAATGGGATTTCGTAAGGAATTTATCTTTTTTTTTTCAATGAACCTTTTATTTATTTGATATTGTGTCGTTAATCAAATAATATTAGTTTTTTTACAACTGGTTAAATTTATTAATTAAATAATTCTTAAAAAAGTAACATGTTTTTATATTAGTGCTTTTACCTAAAACTACCTACCATATAACACAAACGAAGTATTAGTTTGTTCTCTTTGGTATCATTGATATTTTCTTGGGTCATTGATACTATTTTGATTATGTGATCTTCGTATTGGGGATATATATAAAAAGTTTTAAAATAGTTCAATACTGGGATATATATGAAAAGCTTTTCAAAATAGGTCATTTAATTTTACCTATTATTTTTCTACATGGTTTGGATTATATTGATGTCTAGTTTTCTTGTGCGCTGCATCAATCCTAACTGCAACTTGATCCTTTCACATTTAAAGCATAATATTTCTCTTCAAAATTTACTCGCAACTAGCTAAAATGTTGTGGTAAGCATCTCTTTTACTAGTTTTAGCATGAGCTTAATGCAATGTGACATCAAAAATCACTGTATACACCTAAGACTATAACAAATATTGTCCACAGAGATACTTTCAAGTGATTACTGTTTTTTTGTCAAGCGATTACTTGCTTTGAAAGATGACATTGGAAGAGACAACACAACTTTGAAAAGATGGATCTCTATTTCCTCTTTGGCCAGCTATTAAGAGTTTATTTCCTCTACTTTTTTCTTAATTAATCTAAGAATATATTAAGTTTATAAAAAGGTCCACTGAGAAGTGCAATCCATGAATATATTTTTGAGTATTCAAATGAGCTAAAAACATGGACACATATTTAATAGATGTAAAAAATAATGTGTATAGTTTCACATCACAGTTGTATCGAACATAAAACGTATTGGCATCCTAAATCGTCTCCTTACCACAAAAAAATCCTGATTTTTGTTTCTCTTTTCAGCTTCTTTTAATTGGTTATTATAGAGCATTTGTATGTGCTTTAAAGCTTATCCTAGCACTCATATTTGCTCTCCTTACTTAAGAACAATAGTCGGTAATTTTTTTATTATTATATAAATTTTAAAAAAAAACAAATTAGTTATAATTACTATTATATTATTGTATGTGCCATTTATTACTATTATTATTATTTTACCTATTATTCTAAAGGGATAACTTGCATATGTAGTTGATTTTGTAGAAGATAAGAGATATACAAAAAATGCAGAAAATAAAGCTTTCTAAATTAGTTATTTACAACAAATCTGAGCTGATACACTTAAAATTTTCAAAGCACTACATTTATTTTGCTGTTGCCAATACTTGAAAGCTTTGCTTTAAGCTGAGAGCTTTTTTCTCTTTGTTTTTTATTTGGGGGGACTGGATGGGCTCATCACATATATATTTCATTGACATTTTTCCTTTTCAAACCAAAAATTAAATTAAGATTTCTATTTCTATTTTCTTCAAGTCATCTTAGTAATTACAAAACTATACATTATAAACTAACTACTAATCAATTAGGACCCCAACAGCTCAAATACATAACCGTTCTGAGCGATTCTTCACACTTCTTCGCCTTTTCACTCTCACCAGACGAGTTAACGGCAGCGGGAAACAGAAGACGAGAACCTTTTCCCCTGGGAAACAGCTCTTACATTGTTCCGGAGATGCTGATTCACCGACCGGAACATGTAGTTCCACCGACAAAGACCCAACTGGTCTTTCAACGTCTCTACGACTCCGATGCTAACTGCCACAGTCCACGCTTTGCTTGTAGAACTCATCTTTTCTTCACTTTTTCTTTATGATCTTCTTTTGGTTTTCGAATATAGTTGTTATTGTGATGAGTTTATAGAAGTGAAATCGAATGATATATATATAAAATGAAGAAGCCAACAAAAGTTGGAGTGAAACCAGAAGATGTAGCTGCTGGTTTTATTACGTTACCACCGTCTGGATCTTTATATGACTATTTTATCCTTATAAATAACAGTAGATAAGGGGTAATATCGATCTTTTGTCAGATCATGGTTGAAGAGTGTGCATCTAAGCGCACCTGGTTTCGAGATTGTTTGAGTGCTGTGTTCCCAAGTTACATTTATAAAAGGAAAATTCATGTGTAAAATGTGAATAAAGTCAAAAAAAACAATTAAGTGAAAAAGAACGTTTGGTACTAGTTAGTTTATCGTTTAGTTTTGCTAAGTAAACAAGATGAGTTTGTGACCTGTGGAAATGTTCTTCACTGATCTAGTTGTTGTAGACCATACATTTTTATTTCTTTTATGTAAAAATTGTGTTCTGTAATTTAAGTTTTTCTTTGAATATTATTGTTATAATAAATTTGTGCAGGATTTTTCGTGATATTACGAAAACACGAAGTAAGTAATAGAAGACAAGATTCAATAATCAAGTATAATTTTTATTAATCGAAAGAGCCAAGACTACAACGTGTTGATTAAAAACCATAGTTCTACTCGTCTAACTCTGTAGTCGAATCTTTGAATAGTCGATCCCTTGTTTTAGGGATTTTGGGTCTCCTTTTATAAGTTGTCATTAGTCAAAATTATGTTAATTCATTCCATATCATGAAATATGGAAATAACTCCCGACTAGGAAGGACAGAAGGTCGTGTCCTCCTCTCAAACTTGAGGAATGACTTCCTAGATTAATTATCCCTAACAGTTTGCCCATTATCTTTTGATTTCATAGATGAAGTTAAGAGATAACATGTGCACTTTGTTATTTTTCGTACTTGGTTTGGATTATATTGATGTCTAGTTTTCTTGGTCGATGCATCAATCTATTCAATTCTACCTGCAACTTGATCCTTTTATATTTGAAGCGCAATATTCTCTTTAAAATCGATTCACAATTAGCTAAAATATTTTACCATACATCCTTTACTAGTTTTGGCATGAGCATAATGCGATGTGACATCAAAAATCACTGTATTCACCTAAGTCTATAACACATATTATCCACAGAGATATCTTCAATCGATTACTTGTTCTGAAAGATGATACTAGAAGAGAAAACACAACTCTGACAAGATGGATCTATATTTCCTATTTGGCCAGCTATTAAGATTTTATTTCCTCTGTTTTTGTTTCTTTTCTAATTAATCTAAGATTATCTTAAGTATATAAGAGAATCCTAACGAATCTTCAATAAAAAATTCAATCCATGGATAGATTCTTGAGTATTCAAATGAGCCGAAAACAACATATATCTATATGGGTGTCAAAAATAATATGGTATAGTTTCGCATGACAGTTATACCGAATACAAAACGTATTGGCATTCTAAACTCGTCTCTTTACTACTCGACCACAAGATCCTAGTCTTCTTTTCAGCTTTTTTTAATTGGTTATTATAAAGCATTTGTATGTGCTTTAAAGCTTGTCCTAGCACTCATATTTGCTTTCCTAGTTAAGAACAATAGTCTCTAAAACTTTTTTTTGTTATATGTAAATAAAATTTCAAAAAAAAAAACAAATTACTTTGTCCAAAACTAAGCAAAACCTACTATAAAATCGAGTTTGCAGAAAAAAAAAAATTAATGGTGCCATTCATTACTAGTATTATTATTATTTTACCTATTAGTGTAAAGGGGTAACTTGCATAGTTGATTTTGTAGAGATAGAAATATAAAAAAAATGCAGAAAATACAGCTTTCTCAATTAGTTAATTTACACAAATCTGAGCTGATACACTTATGGTTTTCAAGCAATACATTTATTTGCTGTTGCGAATATCTTAGGTTTATAAAAAGACCTAGACTAATCTCCAAAAAAATAGAGATGTGCAGTATATGGATAGACTCTTGTGTCATTCTGTTGTAACTAGAAACCCTTGTATAGGTGAGTATAGATTATGTAATCTCTCCATCTAATAATATTATCAAGTCTCTTGACCTATAGGGAGGGGGTTAACTGACCGATGTGATTTATATAAAAAAAGAATGTCATTTATGTATGTTAAGTAGTTGTTAGAATATTTGGTGAAATGCCTTTAATTTGACCCTCATAACTCAAGATTAATTCTTTTTTTGACTCACTGTTATATTTTAGTTAATGATATTACATAATTAATTTAATTAATGACCAATGTAAAATATGATGTTATATCTGCTAATGCTTGTAATAGATTTTACTCTATGGATCAATTGAGGCAATGGGAATGGACTCAAATGTGCACCATGTGTGGAGAATCAAACGAAAAAAAGAGATCATCTATTTTTACATTGGTCATTAATTATTTTTCGTACATGGTTTGGATTATATTGATGTCTAGTCTTCTTGGTCGATGCATAAATCGATTCAATTCTACCTGCAACTTGATCCTTTCACATTTAACGCGCAATATTCTCTTTAAAATTGAATCGCAACTAGTTAAAATGTTTTACCATACATCTCTTTACTAGTTTTTGCATGAGCGTAATGCAATGCGACACCAAAAATCGCCGTATTCACCTAAGTCTATAACACATATTATCCACAGAGATACCTTCAATCGATTACTTGTTCTGAAAGATGATACTAGAAGAGAAAACACAACTCTAACAAGATGGATCTCTATTTCCCCTTTGGCAAGCTATTACGATTTTAATTTCTTTTTTTTTCTGATTAACCTTAGAATATCTTCTGTCTATAAAAAGACCAGACTAACCTCCAAAAGGATAAAGATGTGAAGTATATGGATAGACTCTTGAATATTTAAATGGACCGAAAACAAAGGCACATATCCATATGGGTGTGAAGAATAATGGGATATAGTTTCACACAACAATTGTATTGAACAGAAAAAATGTTGGCCTCTTAAACTCGTCTTATTACCACTCAATCACAAAATCTCAATTTTCTATTTCTTTTCTTTTCGGCTTTTTTTTAATTGGTCATTATAGAGCATTTGTATGTGCTTTAAAATTATCATAGTACTCATATTTGCTCTCCGTATTAAGAATAATAGTTTCTTAAAATTTTAATTATTATTAATATTATTATTATTGTTATATAAATTTAAAATTTCAAAAAGAAAAAAAATAAATTACTTTGTCCAAAACTAAGCATAACCTACTATAAAATCATGTTTGCAAAAAAAAAAAATTTAATGGTGCCATTCATTACTAGTATTATTATTATTTACCTATTAGTTTAAATGGGTAACTTGCATAGTTGATTTTGTAGAGATAAGAAATATAAAAAATACAGAAAATACAGCTTTTTCAATTAGTTAATTTACACAAATCTGAGCTGATACACTTAGTCGAATCTTTGAATAGTCGATCCCTTGTTTTAGGGATTTGGGTCTCCTTTTATAAGTTGTCATTAGTTAAAATTATGTTAATTCATTCCATATCATGAAATATGGAAATAACTCCCGACTAGGAAGGACAGAAGGTCGTGTCCTCCTCTCAAACTTGAGGAATCACTTCATAGATTAATTATCCCTAACAGTTTGCCCATTATCTTTCGATTTCATAGATGAAGTTAAGAGATAACATGTGCACTTTGGTCGACCGGATCATATGCTAATAGCTGAAAATTTCATAGATGCATGAGTAATTTTTTTCAAGATGATTGATCGCATTAAAATGTTATCTCCTCTTAATGCTGCTATGAGAAGTGATATTACACAGTGGAAGCAAAGCAAGGAAAAATATGCTAAGAAGTTTTCTACAAGTCATACTTGAGATCAAAGGTGAACTTCTGCAGCATTGTATGCAATATGTCTCTCGTCAAGCTTTCTACAAGTAGTATTTGGGATCGATTCAATATACCCGATCAAATTTGGATTTTTGGAGCATTGTGTGATTTAGGCAATATGTCTCTCGTCAAGCTTTCATTTCTTGGATGGCTTGTTGTAACCAATGGCTGAGCTATGTGGTGGGGAGGAGGTCATCTTATTTCATACAAAATGAATTTCACTTAATATAGTTGTTAGAATATTTGGTGAAAAACGTTTAGTATGAACCTATAACTCAAGATCAATTCTTTTTTGACCCACCTTTATATCTTTTTACTGAGATTACATAAGAATTATAATAAATGACCAATGTAAAATGTGATGCTAGTTCCGCCACTGGTTATAATAGATTTTACAAAGAGGAACAATCAAGGCAATGGGAACAGACTCTTATATGCGCAATGTTAGGAGAACTGAATGAAATGAGAGATCATCTATTTTTGCCTATTATTTTTCTACATGATTTGGACTATATTGATGTTTGGTCTCTTGGTCGCTGCATCAATCCTAAATGAAACTTGATCCTTTCACATTTAAAGCGCAATAGTCTCTTCAAAATTGACTCGCAACTAGCTGAAATGTTGTGCAAGTCATCTCTTCACTTGTTTTGGCGTGAGCGTAATGCAAGGGAAATTAGATACTCATGTCATCGGGCCACATGCAAGGAAAATCTGAAAGCAATGGATTCGAACCATAGTCATTACAAGATGCCATGTACCACCCGACCACTAACGCGTTGTTGACAAAAAAAATATTTTCACAATATAAGTGGTTTTTGTTGGGATCAAAAACAGTAATCTCGAAATCAACGTCTGGGATCATATCTCTTAAGGAAAAATTTCTTAGGATAATTCCAGGAAAGGTCCCACGTAAGAAACCCGGGAAAAACGGCCGCGTCGGAAACACAAACAATGTCAAGTTGGATGCACCACATCCAACTCGCCTGATGGCGAGTTCGATCGACCAGTCAAAATACACATCGCCATCAGGGGAGTAGGATCAGCCGATCTGGATTATCCCCACCCGGCCAGTGCCTCTTTGAACCTCAGTCACACTTTTTCCATCTCGATTAGCGTTACCGTTGGAGCTTTACGATAAAAACCGTAAAGACATGTTTTCTCGTATGAATTCCATTTGTTCATATAAAACAGTAACGGTTGACTTAACACCACAAAATCACCTCAACTATACAAGTAATTTGAATGACTTGTGAAACCGACATTGTACCATAGGTTTTCTCTCAGAGAAATCGTAAAAACACTCAAAGTCAAGAAAAGTCCCAAAAACGCCTAAAACGCGGCTAAGGCTCCCACTTATGTTTTGGAAGAAATTGAGCCCAATGTCACTATGACGGTCTATCCATTATTCACAGGAGGAGATAAATGTCAAGTTTTTGCAGATAAGCACGAAGATCGGAAAAATGGAATATTTCTTCAAAGCGATAAACTCGACCTAGTGGCAGAAAAGGAAAAAACGACCGACCTAGAAGGCATATATAAGGGAAACTAAAGAAAGAGTTGCTGAGATCCAAAGATTGAGACCTAGAGAATTCTTGTTAGCTTAGAAAGATTTAGAACTTAGGTGGCTAAACTAGCAAAGTCATACTTAAAACGTTTCTCCGCTTATGTTCTATGATTCTCTTTGTTAACAGTTTTTTATTCATCTTGTTTTCAGTGAAATATTGTACGCTCTTTTCTTGTTAATCAACAAAATGCATATGTGCAACTTACTATCAATATTCTTTTATCTTTGTCTTTTTCGTATTCGCGTGTTTACGCAAATAATTTGGATCCTTTGGGGAAATTAGAGTTTCCTGAATTTCTTTATTTTACGGAAATAGACAATGCGAATTTCGGTTTCCACAGTTTTCTTATTGGAAAATTTTCTCAAACAATATTTTTTTAGTTTTTGCCACAAGAAGAAGAATGACAAAAAGAGGTTTCATTAAAGAGGTAAAGACATTTCCACCATTTACTTTATAGATATTTAAATATAAATAAATAATAATAAAATAAAATTGGAGTTTCGAATTATATGTTTCAAATTCAAATTTATTATAATTACAAGTCATACTTGGGATCAATTCAATCTACCCGATTAAAGGTGGACTACTGCAGCATCGTATGGTTTAAGCAATATGTCTCTCGTCAAACTTTCAATACTTAGATGGCTTGGTATAATATGTGGTGGGAAGTGTAGATGATATATGGAAAGGACACTTGTGTCATTCTGTTGTAACTAGAAACCCTTGTATAGCTGAGTATATATTATGTAATCTCCCCATCTGTTACAACCTGAGATTCAGACTATAAATATGGATGTACTGAGGTTGAGTTTGGTCGGTTTTGGTACTATGTATGGATTGGTGTATGCGATGAGATGTGATGGATCCGGGTGATACAATTGTTCCTGAACCAATACGAAACCTTTTTGTGAGTTTTTATGAGTTTATAAATGATAGACAGAAGATAAACTATATGAGGACTGATAATAAACAAAGAGACACGATTTTTATGAGTTTTTGTTTTAAGATGGAGGGATGAGAAACTAAATGATATGTGATATGAAAACAAAACAAATAAGAGAGATAAAGAGATGGATGGATGGAACCTTGTTGCTGGACGAGTGTCTCTCTCAACAAGAAAGTGGATGAATGATGGAGTGAAGATGAGATTCGGCTTGTTGGATGGAATGAAATGAAGAATCGCCACAAGTTTGGTGATGGAAAACTTGATAAGATTCAAGTCTCCTCCTAGTTGGTTTCTCACGTAGGAACTAGGGAGAGAGGCTAGGGTTTTTTCTAGGCAAACTAACTCATATATTTCATTTGGTAAAAAAAAAATACAAGTCCACTTATAGGGGGGTTTATATAGCACCCGATGTAGTTTGCCTTTCTAGGGGTCTTGAAGCAAAAACAACATGAAGTTCAATGCAATAAGACATAAACAGCAAGATGACCGACTCCTTAGACTCTAAACAAAGGCTAAATAATTGCCTTGAATTATTGGACTCAAGAAATAAAAAGGACTTAACAAATTTGCCCATAATTTCTTAAAATCGGAAATAAAAATAAATAACCACAAAGGTTAGAAATAAAACAATAAACTAGTTAGAAATCAAAATTGAAATCTTACATGCTTACCTGCTTACCTTATGGAATAGGTGGGTTACTCAGAACCGGATTGGACTGAGTTTGATTCTAGACCGAGATTGCATATATATGCAGATGATTAGGCCGGTTCGGTTCTAGGCCAGTTATCTGAATTGGATCGAACCGGTTTGGCCTTGAACCTCTATTGGACCAGCTTGATCTTGAATCTTCAATTGGACCATATCTTCCAATCATCAATTGGTCTTGCCCATCTTGATCTAGGATCTCTTGAACAGCTTTGGAGAAACCTGCTCTTTTGGTCTTAGCTCCGTTCTTGGTAGTCGGGCCACGTCTGATTATGGGAACCTCTACTTGAATGGCCGCATCACCATCTAATAAGATTATCACGTCTCTTAACCTATATTGTATCAGAGCTAAGATCCCTAAAAATTTAAAAGTTTCTTTAACACCGCCAACCTTATTTCTTCTTCTTCCCTATCGTTCTTATCACTCCAAAACATGCCGGCCTCACCAGTTTCATCAACTGAAAACATTCTCGTCTCTGAATCGACGAGTCTCCTTAATGTTAACATGACAAACGTGACCAAGCTTACGGCCTCCAAATTCCTCGTGTGGATTCGTCAAGTCGACGCCTTACTCGATAGCTATGACCTCTCTGGCTACATTGATGACTCTACTATTTAGACCTCAGCAACCATTACTGTTGATGGAAACATGTCATTCAATCTTGCTTACCTCTTATGGAAGCGACAAGACCGATTGATCTACAATACTCTATTGGGTGCAATCAGTGTCTCTATTCAGCCGATCTTATCGACTACAACAACATCTGCACATATCTGGAGTACCTTGTCTCCTACGTATGCAAAACCGAGTCGAGGTCACGTTCAACAACTCCGCCAACAAGTAAAAAACTGGATAAAAGGCACAATGACGATTGATGCCTACGTTCAAGGTTTTTCTACTCGGTTTGATCAATGGGCTCTTGTCGGAGAGCCGTATGACATTGAAGATCAGATTGAGTACATATTGGAGAGTTTACCAGAGGAATATACACACATCACGGATCAGATTGAAGGTCGTGATCATCCCCCGTCGATAACAGAAGTTCATGAGAAATTGCTCAATCAAGACGCCAAGTTGCAGTCCAAGACAGCAACATATGCAGTTCTTTCCATCACAGCGAATGCTGCAAACTTTTGGAAATACTCCAATAACAGCAATCAGCGCAAAAATACTTGGTTCAGAACCGGAACAACACTCGCAATCAAATCAGAAGGCAGCAACAACAATTCACTCCTCGTGGTAATCAATAGACCTGAAATTATCATCTAACGTGTGGCTATCAAGGTCGTTGCCAAATTTTTGGCATACCTGGACACACTGCGCATCATTTTCCACGTCTTCAGTAATTTTTGAACTCCACAAAAACACAGCGTGTCTACTCCCCATCTCCAACCTCGTGGCAGCCGAGAGCTAGCATGGTCATCGCTTCTTCATACAATCCGGGAAACTTGATTGTCAATAGCGGCGCCACTCATCATCTCAAGACTGATCTGAAAAATTGATCACTTCATCTTCCATATACTGGATGAGAGGAAGTTACTATTGCTGATGGTTCCAGACTTGCGATCTCCCACACTTGTAACTTTACCTATGTTCTAATCTCCTTAAAAACTTTATTTCTGTTTATTTCTTATGCAACACTAATAATGTTTTGAATTCTTTCTTGCTCACTTTCAGGTGAATGATCTCAGCACAGGGGTCCAACTGCTCCAAGGGAAACTAAAGATGTATTGTATGAGTGGCCAGTCCTCACTTCAAAACACAATTTCCCTTTTGCTTCGCCTACACCAGAACCTCTCTAACTTTATGGAATTCCCTATTGGGACATCCATCTATTTTTGTTTTGCAGATCTCTTGTTTCTCAATTTCATTACCTTTTTTGTCTACCTCTGAAAAAAACACTATTGTTCCCATTGTCTTATTAATAAAAGTTATAAACTCCCTTTTCACTCAAATACCTTTCCTCTACAAAGACATTGCAAATATATATATATATATATATATATATATATATATATATATATATATATATTATATATATATATATATATATATTGATGTCTGGTCTTCCCAATTGTCTTGTCGATCAGTTCAAGTATTATATTATGCTTCTGGATCACTTTTCTACCCTTTGAAACATAAGTCTCAAGTTCAATAGGTGTTCACTCGCTTCAAGCCTCTGGTCGAGAATCGTTTTGGAAAAAGATACAAAACTTGTACTAAAAACACGGCAGAGAGTTCATTGCCTTGTGTCACTTCCCGTAATTACATGGCATCACACACCTCATTTATCCACCACATACAAATAAAAAAACGGAGTAGCAGAGCGAAAGCATCGGCATATTGTTGAAACTGGTCCCACTCTTCTCCATCAGGGAATGCCTCCAACATATTGGACGTATGTCTTTGCCAATGTTGTTTACCTTATCAACCGTCTTCCTTCTCAGGTTTTCAGCAATATGTCTCCCTCTTTCAAGCTGTTCCAGACGACACCAAACTATCACAAGTTGCGGGCCTTTGGGTCACTCTGCTATCAATGGCTAAGACCCTATAGGAAACACAAGCCTTAAATCTGGTATTTGCCATGCACTCTCCTTGGGTACTCACTGACGCTGAGTGAGAACTTGTGCTTACATATTCCGACGGGTCGGATTTAAACGTCGAGGCTTGTTCAGTTCGTAGAATTACAGTTTCCTTTCGCCACCACTGTGCCTCAACAAAGTGATCCATAGGAAGGAACGTCAACGGATTTCACTCCTCCTGATAATGTTCCCTTCTCAAAGACACCACTCGTATAGTCTTCGTCTATTGCACCCCCGGGACCGGATCCTCACCTCCAGGAGGGACACTCTCAAGTGTTTTCTCAGCCGCAAGGCGAAAATATTGCTGAAACTAACTCAACTGACTCAGTTTTTGGTGATGTGCAGGTACGAACAGAGATATAAACCCAAACCTCGATTCCCACTACTACAACAACCCACACCTCAAACCCAGAAACCTTTCCTCCATCAAATCAACCCACCAATATCGCCCATACTACAACCTATCCCATAGTTCCTACCTCCATAATTACCACAAATGTCCACCCAATGAAAACTCGAGCCAAGAAAAAAATCACCAAACCCCATAACAAGCTTTCTCTCCTCACCGTAACACCCGACACAAACCGAACATACCCACGACATTCATGCAAGTGATGAGAGACCCAAACTGGAGAGTTTCAAGGGTAGATTAATACATTGCTCTGATTCGAAATCACACTTTTTAAATTGGTTCCTCAAATGCCAATTCAAAATGTGATCGCCACTAAATGGATACATACGGTGAAATATAATCGGGATGGTCCCCTTTCTCGATACAATTAGCGTTGGGCAGCTTATGGTTTCAAGCAAGAGTATATTGTTGACTATGCAGAGACGTTTAGCCTGGTGGTTAAACTTGCTCACAATAAGACTTATTCTACAGCTCACAGTCACTAAT
This sequence comes from Moricandia arvensis, assembly GCA_905132765.1. Taxonomy (NCBI): domain Eukaryota; kingdom Viridiplantae; phylum Streptophyta; class Magnoliopsida; order Brassicales; family Brassicaceae; genus Moricandia; species Moricandia arvensis. The sequence continues at coordinate 49,953 of CAJHQP010003008.1, forward strand.
TCTTGGAGTATCCGGCAGCGGGACGTCAACAATGCATTCCTTCATGGGACTCTCACAGATGAATTATATGTCATGCAACCACCATTTTTTTTTGTTGCCGATAAGCCTCACCATGTTTGTCGCCTGAAGAAGGCTCTCTATGGCCTCAAGAAGGCCATCCGACCTGTTATCGCGAACTGAAAGCTTATCTCACAGAGATGAGATATCACAACTCACTAGAGGATACGTCAGTCTTCATATACATCCAAGGATACCACATTGTGTATGTTATTGTGTATGTTGATGACATCATTGTCACAAAAAGCAGTCATAACTTGTTGAAGAGTTTCATTGCAGTTTTGGCATCAAGGTTTTCTTTGAAACAGCCTATTGAGTTGATTTTCTTTTTAGGCGTCGAGGCAAAAATAACTTCACATGTTTTAAAACTCATGCAGAAAAATACATTGTCGATCTTCTCACCAAGACTAACATGATCAATGCCAAACCAGTCGCAATTCTGATGGCCACTTCTCCAAAGCATACTTTACACTCCGGCATCCCAATCGAAGATCCACGTGAATATCATATGGTATTGGGAAGTCTTCAGTATCTCGCTTTCATAAGACCTGACATTGCTTGTAGTGTCAATCACTTGTCGCATTTTTGTGCAAAGACCTAAGGAATGTCATTGGTAAGCGCTTAAGAGGATCTTACGGTAGTTGGCATGAACAGTAACACATGAAATCCTCTTACGCAGAAACTCGCCTCTCATGTTACATGCTTACACAAATGCGAATTGGGATGGAGACAATGATGATTTTAAACTCCACCAACACTTTGGGTTCGAAACCTATCGCATGGTCATCAAAGAAGCAGTCGGGAGTTGCATATTCCTCGACAGAAGCTGAGTACAGATCGGTTGCTAATAATGCGGCTGAAATAAGATGGTTATGCTCTCTACTCACATAACTTGGGGTTACTCTACGATCCACACTGGTGGTCTATTGTAACAATGTTGGAGCTGCATACCTCAACACTAATCATGTCTTCCATTCGCGCATGAAGCATTGGCTCTTGACTTTCATTTTGTTCGAGAGAATGTGCAGTCTCGATCTCTTCGGGTTACACATGTTTCAACTAAGGACCAGCTAGCATATGCCTTAACCAAGCCTCTTCCGAGACCGTATTTCACTGATCTTGTACGCAAGATTAGATTTCGACCACTCCCTCCATCCTGAGGGGGCGTGTAAATGATATATGGAAAGGACACTTGTGTCATTTTGTGTGTCATTTTGTTGTAACCCTTGTATAGGTGAGTATATATTATGTAATCTCCCCATCTAATAAGATTAACAAGTCTTTTAACCTATAGGGAGGGGGTTAACTAAGCGATGTGATTTATATAAAAAACGAATGTCACTTATGTATGTTAAGTAGTTGTTAGAATATTTGGTGAAATGCCTTTAATTTGACCCTCATAACTCAAGATCAATTCTTTTTTTTGACTCAATGTTATATTTTATTTAATGATATTACATAATTAATTTAATTAATGACCAATGTAAAATATGATGTTATATCTGCCAATGCTTGTAATAGATTTTACTCTGTGGATCAATTGAGGTAATGGGAATGGACTCAAATGTGCACCATGTGTGGAGAATCAAACGAAAAAAGAGATCATCTATTTTTACATTGGTCATTAATTATTTTTCGTACATGGTTTGGATTATATTGATGTCTAGTCTTCTTGGTCGATGCATCAATCGATTCAATTCTACCTGCAACTTGATCCTTTCATATTTAAAGCGCAATATTCTCTTTAAAATCGATTCACAATTAGCTAAATGTCTTACCATACATCTTTTTACTAGTTTTGGCATGAGCATAATGCGATGTGACATCAAAAATCACTGTATTCACCAAGTCTATAACACATATTATCCAGAGAGATATCTTCAATCGATTACTTGTTCTGAAAGATGATACTAGAAGAGAAAACACAACTCTGACAAGATGGATCTCTATTTCCTCTTTGGCCAGCTATTAAAATTTTATTTCCTCTATTTTTTTTCTAATTAATCTAAGATTATCTTAAGTATATAAGAGAATCCTAACGAATCTTCAATAAAAAATTCAATCCATGGATAGATTCTTGAGTATTCAAATGAGCCGAAAACAACATATATCTATATGGGTGTCAAAAATAATATGGTATAGTTTCTCATGACAGTTATACCGAATACAAAACGTATTGGCATTCTAAACTCGTCTCTTTACTACTCGACCACAAGATCCTGGTCTTCTTTTCAGCTTTTTTTAATTGGTTATTATAAAGCATTTGTATGTGCTTTAAAGCTTGTCCTAGCACTCATATTTGCTTTCCTAGTTAAGAACAATAGTCTCTAAAACTTTTTTTTGTTATATGTAAATAAATTTCAAAAAAAAAAAACAAATTACTTTGTCCAAAACTAAGCATAACCTACTATAAAATCGAGTTTGCAAAAGAAAAAAAAATTAATGGTGCCATTCATTACTAGTATTATTATTATTTACCTATTAGTGTAAAGGGGTAACTTGCATACGTTTGATTTTGTAGAGATAAGAAATATAAAAAAAATGCAGAAAATACAGCTTTCTCAATTAGTTAATTTACACAAATCTGAGCTGATACACTTAAGGTTTTCAAGCAATACATTTATTTGCTGTTGCGAATACTTTGAAAAGCTTTGTTTAAGCTGAGAGCTTTTTTTCTATTTGCTTTTGTTTGGGGGGGACTGGATGGGCTCATCACATGCATATTTCATTGACATTTTTCCTTTTGGAACCCAAAATTAAATTAACATTCCATTTCTATTTTCTCCAAATCATCTTAGTAATTACAAAACTATACATTATAAACTAACTACTAATCAATTAGGACCCCAACAGCTCAGATACATAACCGTTCTGAGCGATTCTTCACACTTCTTCGCCTTTTCACTCTCACCAGACGAGTTAACGGCAGCGGAAACAGAAGACGAGAACCTTTTCCCCTGGGAAACAGCTCTTACATTGTTCCGGAGATGCTGATTCACCGACCGGAACATGTAGTTCCACCGACAAAGACCCAACTGGTCTTTCAACGTCTCTACGACTCCGATGCTAACTGCCACAGTCCACGCTTTGCTTGTAGAACTCATCTTTTCTTCACTTTTTCTTTATGATCTTCTTTTGGTTTTCGAATATAGTTGTTATTTTGATGAGTTTATAGAAGTGAATCGAATGATATATATATAAAATGAAGAAGCCAACAAAAAGTTGGAGTGAAACCAGAAGATGTAGCTGCTGGTTTATTACGTTACCACCGTCCTGGATCTTTATATGACTATTTTATCCTTATAAATAACAGTAGATAAGGGGTAATATCGATCTTTTGTCAGATCATGGTTTGAAGAGTGCAACATTTTTAAACCACTAGCTAAGCGCACCTGGTTTCTGTGTTCCTACGTTACATTTTTAAAAAGGAAAATTTATTAACAAATGTGAAGTCAAAAACATAATCAAGTGGAAAAAAAACGAGTTGCTATGTTAGGCAGCGTCCGGCCTGAGATTTATGAATAGTATGCGATTTATTAATAATTTCACTTAAATATAATTATTTTAATAAATTATGGCTAGTTCACGCCCAGACTAATCCCCAAGAGGAGGTGCAGCCCACGGATAGACCCTCTCTCTGGGTATTCAAATGGGCCTAAAGCATAGGCCCATATCCGTGTAAGGTGACCAGGATAATTGTGACTTAGTTTCGCGCAACAGATGGATCGAACCTGAAACGTGTTGGCGTCCCAGTCCCGTCTTCTTACCACTCGACCACAATCACCCGGTCCGTTGTTTATATTATTTAGCGGTACATAGTTTCACTCTTTGAAATAAGCGTCCATGAAGCCACGTTTAACTTGAACCGAAATAGCTAGTATGCTTCTAACAATTATATTTTGTACTTGTTACCAGTTTCACTCCATTAATATTTCTAAGTTTATAATTTACACATCATTTAGTGTAAATGTATGTATTTTGTAGCTATACATTATAGTTTATTCAAGTTATAAATATGGAACAATGGACCATCACATCGTCAGTCTCGTTTACAACTCTTAACGTTTTGGCTATCTCAACAATCCCCCATCCACTTGCAAGCCACATTGGATCCTTCCATGCTCAGTGGGGGATCTAGGAGAACTTTTTAATCGGAGACACAACTACAAACTTAAAAATTAGACGGGGCATTATCATAAAATTTGAGCTAATTACTTCAAAAAACTCAAGATTTAAACTAAATAATTAAAAAAAAATCAAAAATTAGTTGGGGGCACGTGACCCCGTACATATAAGCTACATCCGCCCATTTCCATGCCGTCACTGCCTTCTGAAACTCATCCAACAACACAGCTCCTACTTCTTGCACCAAATTCATAGTTGCTTACATTTCTCATTTTGGTGTCTCTGACATACAAATCAGTTGTGACCAATATAAATTTCACTTACGTATAAGTCAAGTAACAGTACCTACAGGAGAATATCACATGAAGATGAGTAGAATCAGAGACAGAGAGTGAATGTATTGTTGAAACTAATTAGTGCTTACACTTTGTAGTTCACTGTAGGTCCAAAAATGCCTTTCAATTTCGTAGAAGCAATTTTTGGAATGTTTACTGCATATACAAATTGACACATTTCCAAAGAGAAAGAGGACATTACACTCTAGTCTCTATACATACAAAAGTAGTATAATGTAAGAGAAAGCAAGGAGACAAAAAACCCTAAACAGGGGAAAAAAAATTCTGCGGCTCAATTGGAGAAACAAACACCCACATAAAGATAAAAGCAAAATACATATTCTGAATAAATGAAAATAACTCACTCTTCAAGGATGTCGATGGAGAAATGATCGAAGTGGTGGAAACTCGAGGCCATCACCAACATCCGTGTAGCTATGTAAAGCTAAGTGTTCTGTTTGTGGAGCCAAGTCAGAGACAATGAAACAACAAATCAAATAAAAATGGAGAGTAAAGGTTTGCTTTGACCTGGGGACTGACAGAGACGCAAATTCTCATCGTCAACCTTTTTTAAGCACGAAACTGAAGTAAATATAACATGGGCTGACCTTAAAGAACAAAGCAAACCTTTAAATGTAAACATGGTTTCCTGTCAAGATTCCTTTCCAAAAAAATCTTTTAAAATATGTAAAGAAAACAGTTCTCATAATGGGTAAGTCACAAATCATGAGGACCAAAATAACTATAACATGGTGTTAGAGTGTTATGAAGAATAAAAAACAGCTAAAGAACAAGAAGAGAAGGGAGATTTCAAAATATAAGAGAGATATGAGAAAATTATTTTCTTATCTTACTTATGTGTACAAGAGTTGTTTTAAGTAGCCATACATTAAATATTAAAAATAATTATAGTGGAAAGACAAAAGAAAAAGCTCGATAATAGATCTCGATAATAGAATGATGTCTCTCTCTAGCATTTCTATTTCTGAATTTGTATTCACACCTTCTCAACTGGTCTAAAATATCCCCAACCTTCCTCTCAGTTTCTAAAACACAAGTTGGACATGATCCCCTTTTTTCCTGCCTTCTAAGTCAAGTCTGATTAGTTATAGGACAAATTGTACGGACTGAACGGTATAAACTCAAAACTATTGTTATTAATGCTTTCTTCAACTTTATTTGATCTCTTATTTATTTCTTCATGACAATACTCGCCCTCAACTTAGCCAAAAGGTATGGTTAGCTTGGATCTCATGAAAACATCCCTCATTAAAACCTTAGAGTGAAAAACCTAATAGGAAAAGAAACACACTAAGGAAAAGAGTAGATGCTCTATGGCTGAGAGGATTATGATCTAGACAGGTCCATGAGTCCCAAACTTGGATAGATGTGCTCACAGACTTTGGTGCTTGTTCCTTTGGTGAAGATGTCAACCAGTTGATCTTTACTTCTTGTGTAGCCAAAGTAGGATGATCTGTTCCTCCACAGCTTGTCTAACTCTATGACAATCAACTTCAATGTTTTTTGTCTTTTGTAGAACACTGAGTTTGATGTTATATAAATAACAACTTGGTTATCACATTGCATTGCGATTGGGCTGTGAACTCTATGCCCAAGTATTTGAGAAGCCCTTTAACCCATAATACCTCATTTGTAAGCTTCCTTATGACTCTATACTATGCTTCAACACTTGAACATGAAACCAACTTTTGCTTCTTGCTTTTCTAGGTGACGAGATTGCCTCCAATGAAAGTGAAATAATATGTGGTTGGTTTCCTATCATTCTTATCTCCTTCTCAATCAAAATCACAATACTCAACCACTTCTGTGTCGCCATTACACCCCATCCATACTCCTCTTCCTAGAGCTCCACTGAGGTATTTGAGTATTCTTTCCACTATTTCCAGTGATGAGTCTTTGGTACTTGCATATGTTGGCTCACCTGTTTCACAGCAAAACAAATGTCAGATCTACTAATAGGTAAGTATATGACCTTAGCCACTATTCTTCTTTATTGTTTTGGATCGTTAAATGGTGTGTCTTCATACTCCCCTCACGCAAGATCTTGTAACTATCTTCTAGTGGTGTTTTAGCTGGTTTCTCTCCAAGTATACCTGCTCAATTCAAGCTATCAAGTTTGCACTTTCTTTGGCATAAGAAGAACCATTCTTTAGAGCGGCATACTTCAATTCCAAGAAAGTATTTTAGTTCACTAAGTCCTTAATCTCAAAAAAAGATTTTAAGTTTTGGTTTCTAGTATACATTCTTTGTCATTTTTCTGTGATGATGATATCCTCAACATACACAATCATGACTAATATACCTTGCTGCTGGTGAGAGTGAATAAGGTGTGGTCTGTCTCAGATTGTCTAAATCCTTTCCCCTTTAAGGTGTTGATCAGCTTGTGGTACCAAGCTCTTGGTGATTGTTTTAGTCATAAATTACCTTATTGAGTATTAGAACATTTTTTAGCTTAACTAAATGCTCTGGAACATGAGGTGAGTGCATGTAAACTTCATCATCTAGTTCCCCTTGAAGAAATCTTTCTTGACATCCATTTACCAAAGTTCCCGTTCCAAGTTGACTGCTAGAGATATGATAATCCTTATGGTGTATAATTTAGCCACTGGAGCAAAGGTATCATTGTAGTATTCTATATATGTTTGAGTGAACTCTCTTGCAACCAGCCTTGTCTTCTTCCTTTCTGGTTTTCTATTACCCAAGTACTTGATGGTGAAAATCCATCTACTAGTCACTGCCTTCTTGCCTTTTGGAAGTTCAGCTTCATACCAAGTGCATTGTCGATCATAGCCTTGGTTTCATGAAAAACAGATTCTTTCTATTCCTCATCTTCCATTATTTCTTCAAGTGATCTTGGTATGAACTTCTGATCCAGATTACTCATGAAGATTTGATGCTCATATGGATATTGTGCCAGAGATCATGCGGCTTGAATTGGATGAGCTATTTGCATTGTAGTACACTCTTGAGTTTACCCAATATGATGGGTCTCTCCTGATCATAGTGCTTCTTCTTAGTGGTTACACTTGTCCAACTTCAGCCTCATTCTCATTAGACTATTCTTGGTTTTCTTCTTTTTCTTGTCCATTTTGATCATCAACTTAAGAATCAGCTTTATCCATTGTCTCCGCTGGTCCTAGTTGGTTAATTGTCTCCTCTGGTTTTGGTTTCCCCCTTATGATCAAGATGGACTTCTTCTTCGACTGTGTTCAGCTTCTTGGGTAGATGGTTCTTTTGCCTCTTCCCTATTATTTTGTTGATTGATGCCCAAACTCTCTAAGATTATCCTCAAGTATTTTCCATATCCAAAAGTGCAACGACAAGTCTATAAGGCTTTCCCAACTCTTCTCATCATAATACTCCTTGGATTCTACAAAATTTACATCTGTTGACACTATAACCTTTCTTGATTCTGGTGAGTAGCATTTGTACCATTTCTTGTTGGCTGAATACCCTATGAACATTGCCTTAGTATTTTTAGCTTCTAATTTGTTTCTTTGTTCACCTGGAATCAAGACAAAATAAAGTCAGCCAAACACACGCAAATGATCAATGGATGGCTTAGTCTTGGTCAATACCTCAAATGGAGAGCTATCATGGAGGATCCGTGTTGGTATTCAATTGATAAGATAGAATTTTGAGACTACATCATCACCCTAAAATATCTTTGGAACATTGGTGTGGAACATCATGCTTCTTGCAACCTCCATGAGATGCCGATTCTTTCTCTCAACCACTCCACTTTGTTGTGGTGTATAGGGACAGTTTGTTTGGTGAATGATTTCATGTTTTGCTATGTGATTCTTAAATGCATGGCTTTTTTATTACCCACCATTATCCGACCTAAATTTTTTAATATTTGCATTGTAATGGTTAATAACATAGCTTTGAAAGTTCATAAAAGCATATAGCACCCTATCTTTAGACTGGATTAAGGTCAGCAATGTATATTTTGATTTTTCATCTATAAAGGTAAAATATTTATGGTTTTCTCTACAGGCACAAGGGGCAGTCCACACATCAGAGTGAAGTAAATCAAAACAATGCTCATATATAGTCACTAAAAATAGAATTGCAATGTTTTCCTAGGATACAAGCCTCAAAACTATCATTTTTAAAAGAAAGATTGTGCAACATAAACCCTAAGGCAAGAGATTGAGGGTGACCTAATCTAGCATGCCACAATACATTAGGAGCTAAAACAGAAGCAAAAGTAAAAGCCGTAGGAAAATAACACCCTTTCCAAAAGCAAAGGTCTTATTTGCTCACACCATTTCCAATCATCTTATTTGTCTCAGTATCCTGAAACTGAACCTCATTAAGACTAAAAGTGACATGAAATTAAGATCAGTAATAGTCTTTTTCACTGAGAGCGAGTTAGAACTAAAGGAAGGCATATAAAGTGCTTTAGACTCTTTATCAAATAGTTTCAGATTTCCTTTTCCCTTAATGGAAATTTTATCACCATTTGAAATCACAACACTTCCTAAAGCGGGTTGAACATTACTAATCAGTCTAGCATCCCTAATCATATGGTGAGAAGCTCATGAATCAATGATCAAAGACCTAGCAGTTTGTGATGCGTAATGAAGTGATTTTAAAGCATTATGAACATTACTATTAATGTTACCAGAATTTGCATTGAGAGCTTTTATGAAAGCTTCAATGTTTGACTTGCGAATGAGTGCATCATCCTGAAGTAGCTGAGAAGAAGTTCCAGCAATGTGGGTAGTAGAACTCATGGCTCTTCCTTCAACTTGTTGTTGTGTTGGCTGAGCTTTTTTGCTGGGAATTTTTATGAACAGCTTCATGTGCTCTAGCTTGGTTAAAATTTGGTGGCCTAAGATGAGGGTGAAGAATCCAACATTATTTCTTCATGTGGTCAACCTTCTTGCAATGCTCACAAGTCACTCCCTTATTCTTATCTTCTGTTTTAAAGTAGATCTTGTTAGCTGGCCCCATCTCAGCTCTGTTAGCTAAGGTGAGATCCTTTTTCCCCTCAAATAAGTCAATTGACCCTTGCTCCTTTTGGATTTGAGAACAACCTCCTCTAGGCTTAGTAGTTTCTCAGCCTCAAGATATGCTTGATGTGATCATTGTAAGCTAGAGAACTAATCCAAAAACTTTTCCGTGCTCAAGTCTCTCATTAAGATGGTTATGTCTATTTTGTTTGGCCTCAATACCTCTAGCTCTGCCCAAAGAGCTCGAAACTTCCCAAAGTGTGCTGTAAAGTCCGCATCCTCCTGGTTCAGGCTGTTGATATCCCTTTTCACCTCAAAGACCCTAGTAAGGTTGGGAATGTTTCCATAAACCTTTTGCAAAGTATCCTATAACTCCTTTGTTGTCTCACAATAGGAGTAAGTCTCCATTATAGGGGCATTAAGAGAGCTCTGGATGATAGACAACACCATGAGGTCTTCTTCACTCTATTTACCTTCATCTACCAGCACAATCTCTTTGACATTTTCTCTTTGGTTAGTTTTTTTTGTGCTTCACATGAAGTAATATGCTCTCATAAACCTCTTCCACCAAGGGCTTTCTTAGCCAATCTTGACCAGAGAAAGTAGTTAACCCTTTTAGGGTGACTGGAATCATCAATGGTTTACCTTAATCCATTTCGAAAATTTATTTTCGAGTGGATACAAGAGTTTTTCAATATAATTTAGAGAAAGTAAACCGATAAAAATGTAGAGAATGAAGAGAGAAGATAATTTTCAAAAGTAAAATGTGAGTATAAGACCTTTATAGCTCTGACTTTATGTTAGAATGTGCAAAACAATGAAGAACAACTCAAGAACAAGAGATATCTCGAAATTTAAGAGAAAAATAAAGAAATTATTTTCCTTAACTTAATTATGTGTAAAAGAATTGGTCTAAGTAGCCATATATTAAAATATTAAAAATAATTATTGTGGACAAACATAAGTGAAAACTGGATAATAAATCTTGATAATAAAATGATGCTTCTCTCCAACAGTTTTATTTATGGACTAAAAATTAAGAAAAAACTAGATTTTAACCCGCACGTTTGTGCGGATATTTTTTATTTTATAAATGTATTAGATATTATTAAAAATGTTATAAATATATAGTTTCTATTTTAGTGTTATATATTGTGCAAATCTATAATATTATTTTTTATATTTCTTATTTAATATTATTAATATATAGTGATTTTTAAAACATTTTACTTTGTTATTAATTTTTATTACTTACTAATATATTTTCGAGTTAGGTAAAATAAAATAACCATATGAAATAATCAAATAGAGAACCTTTTTCATAATATGTTTTTTCTTTAATTTATACATTTTACATATAATATATTTTAGGGTGTTTTGCAAAAGTGACTCAAAATTTCAACTCAAATGCAAAACTAACCCACCATTTTTTTGAAACTTTTATTTGCCTTATTCACCCTAAATTTTTGAGTTATTCACAAAAATGTCATTGCTTTTTTTTTAAATAAGTCTTTTACTCTATCATCCTTATCTTCACACAAATATTTACAATATTGTCATTGCCATCAATCCCCCAACTACCATGAACAACCAAATTTAAGGTCTTAATGACAAAAAAAATGAATTTTTCTCTTACTATCTCATTTGTTGTGCACTCAAACCACATGTCTTTCACTTTCCTTACAAAATCATTCAAAAAAAACCAAGACTTTTATTCCAAACTTTGTAATGTTCATAGAGTAACAGATTGGTAACTTGAGTATTGAAGTTCTGTGTGCTTGGAGAAGCCTAAGCAAGTCATCTGACGGTCCAAGGTATGAAATCGATATTGTTTTTCAGATCTGTTCGCGAAGAAGACTTCTAGAGAAGTCTTCTGGTCAATGCATAGGTTAGTTTTGCAATTGACCTTTTTGCGTGTTTTGACTAAAAGACTTCCTCAGCAGTCTTCTAACTTTCCTTTGATTACAAAAAAAAACAAGGAAAACCGAGAAGACTTCTCTACAAGTCTTCTCGGATAATTGGTTGGTTTTTCAATTGACTGAAATTTGTCAGAAATTTTGACTTTTGTAGAAGACTTCCCTAGAGGTCTTCCGGCGGAAGTCTTCTAGGGAAGTCTTCTTTTCTATAACATGAAGTCTTCTCAGCGTCGCCAGAAGTCTGCTTAGGTTACTTTTACAATTGAAAATTAATAGCAAAACATTAAATATTTAAAAGAAGACTTCTCTAGAAGTCTTCGGCTGGAAGACTTCTCAAGTTTTATTCTGGGTTTCTGGTCAAACATTTGGTAACGAGAGAAGACTTCTTAAGAGGACTACCGCCAGAAGACTTCTATAAAAGTCTTCTCATTAATATTTAATGTTTTGCTATTAATCCCAATTGCAAAAGTAACCCAGACAAACTTCTGGTGACGCTGAGAAGACTTCATGTTATAAAAAAGAAGACTTCCCTAGAAGTCTTCCGCCGGAAGACTTCTAGGGAAGTCTTCTCTGGGATTTTCGAGAATTTTTCAAATTCAAAAGTAAGCCAATATTTACAAGGAAGACTTCTCAATATGTCTTCTACAGAGTAGAATTCTAGAGAAGTCTTCCTTCATAAATTTACAATTACAAAAATGACGTAAACGGAAGACTTCTTTAGAAGTCTTCTCTGGGGATGACTTCTTTAGAAGTTTTCTCCAGGGAAGTCTTCTACGTCAATCTTTATTAAACTTCAATTTTCTCAAAACTCAAAACGAATTTTTAATATTTTCTTGTTAGTTAATGTGTATTAGTCAATATTGGGGCTCCTGAGTGAAATTCATAACTAAAATGATGATAATTATGAGGTTACAAACTTTTTATGTTTATTAATGTTCCTAGATAAAATAGAAGACTTCTTAAGAATTCTTTCGTGAGAAGACTTACGGAAGACTTCTAAAGAAGTCTTCTCCGTTTTTTTTTTAATATGATGTTGTGTGTTTGCTAATGTGTTTTAATATGATTTTTTCAGATGATGCTTCAATTACCTGTTGTTTACAGAGAATGGTTGGTGAAAGATAATTCTTGGGATTTTGTGATTGATAATGTCAAAGGAGCGAGAACGTTCTTTTTGAGTGATGGTTCTACACATGATGAACTTGTTGAAATGGCTGTAGAAGATTTTAACCTGGATAAGAACGCGGAGGTTGTGGATTTACTTACTTTTTACCAGACACACTAATGCAACAAATAGCTCCTGATACTCCTCATATTCATGTTACAAGTGATAGACAAGTTCAGAACTTGATCAAGATAAGTAAAACACATGTTGTACGTCTTTGTGTATCAAGCCGAGGCAGGATGAGAAATGTTAAAGATGCCAACGCTGAAGGAAACCTAGCCTGGTGAAGGAGAAGAAGAAAATGGAGGGGAAGAAGAAAATGAAGTGGAAGATGATGATAATTTTCCCTCAAAATATAAATTATGAGGAGGAGAAGTATGTTGTTGAAAGTGGATGATTAGTTTGGAGATTACAATGAGTATGGAAGAGTTAAGGAAGAGGAAGAGGAAGAGGAAGAGGAAGAAGATATATTTTTTTGAGAATTTCAAAGAGATATATGCTAATGAAGGATAAAGCTCGAATGGGATAGTTGACACCAAATATCTATGGTCAGCCAGAGTTTTATCAGTAAAGCGACATTGGTTTCAGAGTTGTGGTTGACAACGGTGAAACATAAATTCTCCCTTCAAAATATACAAGACCACTAAAACTCTACTTGTAGCAAAATGTCGTGTTCCTGGGTGCAAATGGAAGATTAGAGCGAGTGTGAAAACATGGAAAAACACGTTTTGGGTAACAAAGTATGTGAAAGACTCATACATGTTCTGTGTCTGAACGACAAGCTCACCGGAAACATTTTACTGCGAAGTATGTTGGTCAGCTTTTCATAGATCGCGTTGGAATCATTTATGGGTTAAATCTGAAGCATATCCAAGATGCAATAAGGAAACATGTTTGGGCATGACTCTAGATTACACCACTTCATACAGAGCATTGTTACCATGCTCAAAAATTGGTAAGAGGATCAGCAGAAGAATGGTATGAGAGGCTACCTTCATATTTGGAGCAAATCATGTTAGCAAATCTGGGTTTTAAGACTAGTATAGAACTTGATGCTGAGAATAGATTAAGTATCTATTTATATCATTTGGAGGCTTTAGAAGAAGCCTCGGTACGAGCTTTAGAAGGAGCCTCAGTACGAGCCTCAAAAGGAGCCTCAGAGAGTGTACGAAAATTTCTTCTAGGGTCTTCTTTCTTTCCTTGAAAGGAAGCTCAAGAGATCCATCCTTGACAATGATGACCCTTTGGATTGGTCCACGGCTTAGTACCATGGGTCTTCCCAGCACTCTTGCTCCACTTCATCTTACGTTCACCACCACAGATGAGATTCACGAGGTTTTCAACTGCCACATCGGTGTTGTCATTGTCCCACTGAGGGAACAATTCACCAAGCTCCTTCACCACAAGGTTTACCACGCGAGTCTGTAGGAAGTAATGATATCAAGTTAGATACTGAGACAATAATCACTACCATAACTATTGGTAAATAATCAGACATACTTGTGTGCAGATACCTCTTTGATAAATTTTCGTCTTTTAATGCCCCTTATAAGCCAACAAAGGAGTACTAGGTTTTGTTTCTTATGGGCTTTCCATACTCTGCAGCAAAGTCGGGCAGAGCGAAGTAGATCCATACTTTGGAGTACTTGAATAAACCCATTAATGGTGTAAGATTTTGTCAAATTCTTAGCCTTCACTTGTAATTCCATTTTATAGCCTTCAACAATGATAAAAACAAAATCTCAAAACATAAAACAAACACACCAAGAGTTCTATACTAACATACAGACTGTGAAGACTTTGGAAGACTTCGGAAGACTTTTGGAAGACTTCGGAAGACTTTCGGAAGACTTCGAAAGACTTACGGAAGACTTATCGAAGACTTCAGAAGACTTATCGAAGACTTCAGAAGACTTACCGAAGACTTACGAAAGACTTAGGGAAGACTTACGGAAGACTTCACGGAAGACTTACGGAAGACTTACAGAAGAATTCATGGAAGACTTACGGGGGACTTCATGGAAGACTTACGGAGGACTTCCATGGAAGACTTTCGGATGGCTTCCATTAAGTGCTTCCGGATGACTTCCATTAAGTCTTCCGGATGACTTCCATGAAGTCTTTCGGATGACTTCCATGAAGTCTTCCGGATGACTACCATGAACACTTAAGGATGACTTCCATGATGATTTACGGGTGATTTCCATGAAGACTTATGGCAGACTTCCGGGAGACTTACAGAAAAATGGGTCAACTTGAGGTCGGAAAGGAAAGAAATAGAGGAAGAAGTCAAGGGGAGAAACGAACGGTTTCAGATCTGAAATAAAGAGGAGCCGGTAGTCGGAAGAGATTCGTCGGAAATCGTCACAATAATCGCCTTAGTAGAGGAGGCTAGGGTTTTCACCAACTTTTTTTTTCGGAACACCGAAAATGGAAAAAAAAAACAGTGAAAAACTACTATTTATATGTACGGTAAATTATCAGGTTAGGTTAAATATATTTTTGGTTTTTTTCGGTTAATTTCAAATTGAAGGTAAATTAAGTTCGAGTTTGGTTTGGAAGACTTTTTCAGAAGTCTTCTTGGAGTTTTCCAAGAAGTCTTCCATGAAGTCTTCTACTGCATTATATGTTAGAAGACATCCCGGAAGTCTTCTGGAAGTCTTCTGAAACCCTAAATCAATTAACTAACCAAAAACACTTCCTTAAACATAAAATAAACTTAGAAAGTGTTTAAAATCATCTTATTAGAGGATCACTAACACATATTCGTCAAATTCAAAAAAAAAAGTTAAAAATATAGATTTCAAAATCTACGCCTAAAACTACCTACAATACTATCACATATGTTACTAAACCCTAAACCAATAAATATCATGACTCATTCTACATTAAATCATCTAGGTTTGAAAACAATTCAATTTTAGTTGATATAAATTTACATTATTTACAAATATTTGTGGTTACATGATTTCTATTTTCCTGTATATAAATATTTTTTTATGAATTTTATAAATTATTTTTTAAGATTTATTGTTGAGAAGACTTCTAGAGAAGTCTTCCGGAGAATACGTACATGGAAGTCTTCTCAAAGAAGACTTTCAGAAGACTACTGGACGACTGACGGAAGACGTCCGAAAGACTTCGCCATTAGGCGGGAATTTGAGTTTCACAGAAATTCAAGCGGTAAAATTGTAGAGTCTTCCGTGAAGTCTTCCATGAAGTCTTCTACTGCATTATATGTTAGAAGACATCCCGGGAAGTCTTTTGGAAGTCTTCTAAAACCCTAAATCAATTAACTAACCAAAAAGTACTTTCTTAAACATAAAATAAACTTAGAAAGTGTTTAAAATCATCTTATTAGAGGATCACTAACACATATTCGTCAAATTCAAAAAAATAAGTTAAGAAGATAGATTTCAAAATCTACGCCTAAAACTATCTACAATACTATCACATATGTTACTAAACCCTAAACCATTGAATACCATGACTCATTCTACATTAAATCATCTAGGTTGAAAATAATTCAATTTTAGTTGATATAAATTTACAATATTTACAAATGTTTGTGGTTACATGATTTTTATTTTTCCTCTATATAAATATTTTTATGAATTTTGTAAATTATTTTAGGATTTATTGTTTGAGAAGACTTCTAGAGAAGTTTTCCGGAGAATACGTACATGAAAATCTTCTCAGAAAAGACTTCTACTGAAGTCTTCCGTAGGAGCCTTATAGGGAATTCTTCTCATAGAAAACTTCTACAGAAGTCTTCTCACGCGAAAATGTTATTTTGGTAAAACTGAATACAGTTTTTTTGTTTGCTCACAAGAAGTTTGTTGTATTTTCACTAGCCTTTTGGATTACTTTTGCATTTAATTGAATTTGGAGTACAGTTTTGCATTTGAAATCAAGTTTTGAGTCATTTTTAGCAATTTTCCATATATTTTAACTTTTATTTATTTATATTACATAAAAGAAATATATTTAAGATCATTTTTATTTACATGTTGTGTGTAAGAAAATATACTTTAACATATATTATTTTAGTATTTTACGGGATTTATAAGTAAAAAAAAATTTGTTTAAATAATATAGCTCTAATTTTATAGTAAATTTTATACATAATAGTATCTACCATATTATTTTAGTAAATTTTACTGATATAGGATATTTTTGGATGTTATGATAATAAGCTTTATTTATTTTTTAAAATTAAGACTTCAAAATATTAGAATTTTTTAATTATTACAACATATATAAATGGTTTTTTCGTGGTGTATTTCAAAAAGTTATTTTTATTATCTATGATTTTATCTTTTGTACAATTTTCAATATTATGATTTTGAGTGTAAACATTTATTTTCAAAAATTTATATTTTGTCAAGAAAACTTTGCAAAAGTACACAACTATTTTTGAGTTTGCAACATTAAATGAATGTTGAAACAAAATTTGTGACTACATCTAATCTACTATTTTATAAATAAAATATTTGAATTTTTGGTACTATTTTAAAAATTTCTCAATAGATTTTGTTGTAATTTAAATTTAAATTGTATTTGTCATTAATATTTTAAATGAATTTCTAAATTTCATAGTTTTTAATAATATATTTTTAAATATTATATGAACTAAATTTTATTATATACTATTATATTTTTGTATAAAAACATTTTTAAATAATAAATTGTGGAGAGTTTCAAATATATAAAAATTTGTAGATATATATATATATATAGTATAGCCTATGTTAATACATTTATGTTGTATGAAAATGTTACAGTTTACGAATTTTAAGCTATTTTAATGATGAGTGATAATTTATTTAAATGAAAATATTTGAAATTTAAAAATTGAATTACCTATTTAATATAGTTTTATCATATTTAATTCATGTTGCATTGCTATTTTTATATAATCCAGAATATATTTATAGAATTTGTAAGAACAAACAGTATATAATTTTAATTTTCTTGTTTTATAATAAAATATTAGTTAACAATGATTTAAAATAATATTATATTACTAATTATAAAATTTATTAATGTTTTATTTTAAAATATATATATTTAGATTTTTAAGTACGATTATGTTAGACTCTTCCTCAACATAATTTGTTATATTTTAAAAGTAAACTTTAAATTTAGAGTTGGTTGATTATAAAAGTAAATAATCAAATAATTTTTAAGTGGTCCTACTATGACTTGTTAGTAGTAGATAAAACATATGATCTAAATTAATATATTAGAAAATTGTATTTCTCATTAATATTTTAAATGAATTTCTAAATTTCATAGTTTTAATAACATATTTTAAATAGTATATGAACTAAAGTTTATTATATACTATTATATTTTTTGTATACAAACATTTTTAAAAAATATATTGTGGAGAGTTTCAAAATAAATAAAAAGTTGTAGATATATATATATATATAAGTTTAACCTATGTTAATACATTTATGTTGTATGATAATTTTTTACAATTTACAAATTTTAACCCATTTTAATGATGAGTGATAATTTATTTAAATAAAAAATTTAAAAATTGAATTACCTATTTAATATAGTTTTATCATATTTAATTCATGTACCATTGCTATTTTTATATAATCCAGAATATATTTATAGAATTTATAAAAAACAGTATAGAGTTTTTATTTTCTTTTTTTATAATAAAATATTAGTTATCATTGATTTATAATAATATTATATTACTAATTATAAAACTTATTAATGTGTTATTTAAAAAAAATTAGATTTTTAAGTAAGATTTTGTTAATTTTTTTTCTCAAAAACAATATATATGCCACTCGTTGTAATAGATTTTACACAGTGGACCAATTGAGGCAATGGAAAGAGACTCAAATGTGCATCATGTATGGAGAATCGAACGAAACGAGAAATCGTCTAATTTTTATTTGTTGTTTTTCTTACATGGTTTGGATTATATTTATGTCCGGTTTTATTACTCTTTGCATCAATCGATTCAATTCTAACTGCAACTTGATCCTTTCACATTTAAAGCACGATATTCTTTTTAAAATCGACCGGTAGCTAGCTAAAATGTTATGCCAGATATCTCTTTACTAGTTTTGGCATGAGTGTAATGCAATGCAACACCAAAAATCACCGTATTCACCTAAGACTATATAACATGTTGTACACAGAAATACCTTTAATCGATTCCTTGTTCTAAAGATGACATTAGAAGAAAAAAACACAACTCTGAAAAGATTGATCGTTATTTCTCATTTGTCTGGCCGTCAATATTTTACTTTCTCTGGTTTTTTTTCTGATTAACTTGGAAATATCTTAGATAAAAAGTTCAAACTAATTTCTAAGAGGATGTGTTGTTGCGAATACTTGAAAACTTTGCTTTAAGATGAGAGCTTTTTTCTCTTTGCTTTTTTTGTGTGTGTGTGTGGGGGGGGGGGGACTGGATGGGCTCATCACATGCATATTTCATTTAACATTTTTCCTTTTCAAACCAACAGATTTCCATTTCTATTTTCTCCAAGTCATCTTAGTAATTACAAAACTATACATTATAAACTAACTACTAATCAATTACGACCCCAACAACTCAAATACATAACCGTTCTGAGCGATTCTTCACACTTCTTCGCCTTTTCACTCTCACCAGACGAGTTAACGGCAGCGGAAACAGAAGACGAGAACCTTTTTCCCTGGGAAACAGCTCTTACATTGTTCCGGAGATGCTGATTCACCGACCGGAACATGTAGTTCCACCGACAAAGACCCAACTGGTCTTTCAACGTCTCTACGACTCCGATGCTAACTGCCACAGTCCACGCTTTGCTTGTAGAACTCATCTTTTC
Source organism: Moricandia arvensis (assembly GCA_905132765.1). Classification (NCBI taxonomy): domain Eukaryota; kingdom Viridiplantae; phylum Streptophyta; class Magnoliopsida; order Brassicales; family Brassicaceae; genus Moricandia; species Moricandia arvensis. Next base: position 69,372 of record CAJHQP010003008.1, read on the forward strand.
TTCACTTTTTCTTTATGATCTTCTTTTGGTTTTCGAATATAGTTGTTATTTTGATGAGTTTATAGAAGTGAAATCGAATGATATATATAAAATGAAGAAGCAGACAAAAATTGCCGTTAAGTTGGAGTGAAACCAGAAAATGTTGCTGCTGGTTTTATTACGTTACCACCGTCTGGATCTTTATATGACGAATTTATCCTTATAAAGAACAAGTAGATAAGGGGTAATGTCGATCTTTTGTAAGATCATGGTTTGAAGAGTGTGCATCTAAGCGCACCTGGTTTCGAGATTGTGTTGAGTGCTGTGTTCCTACGTTACATTTTAAAAAAGGAAAATGCATGTATAAAATGTGAATCAAGTCAAAAACACAATTAAGTGAAAAGAACCAGTTACTAATCATGTATATTAATATTGATAACCAAATGCATAGCCAAAATCGGTAGGAATATTAATATTCGCTCAATCTAATAGGTTTAGCCCTAATCATGTAAAAGTTTTTTTAATCATAATCCTTGCTTTTGAAGCATACCTTAAAAATGGTTAACCCTATAATGTACATGACTTAAATTTTAACCCATTATTTTGATTCACATAATTATTATACACTATTTAAATATCTATTAAATTTTTAAATTTGTTTGGTTATGCAAAATAATTTTTTTCATCAAAACCCCAAAAACGAAAAATCGAGTTTTCTCACCAAAATCGTAAAATAGAGTTTTTTTTTTGGCAAGACTGAAAATCGTATTTTTAGGGTTTTGTGAAATGCCTTTAATTTGACCCTTATAACTCAAGATCAATTCTTTTTTTACTCACTTTTATATTTTATTTAATGATATTACATAGTTAATTTAATTAATGACCAATGTAAAATATGATGTTATATCTGCCAATGCTTGTAATAGATTTTACTCTGTGGATCAATTGAGGCAATGGGAATGGATTCAAATGTGCACCATGTGTGGAGAATCAAACGAAAAAAAAGAGATCATCTATTTTTTACATTGGTCATTAATTATTTTTCGTACATGGTTTGGATTATATTGATGTCTAGTCTTCTTGGTCGATGCATCAATCGATTCAATTCTACCTGCAACTTGATCCTTTCATATTTAAAGCGCAATATTCTCTTTAAAATCGATTCACAATTAGCTAAAATGTCTTACCATACATCTTTTTACTAGTTTTGGCATGAGCATAATGCGATGTGACATCAAAAATCACTGTATTCACCAAAGTCTATAACACATATTATCCAGAGAGATATCTTCAATCGATTACTTGTTCTGAAAGATGATACTAGAAGAGAAAACACAACTCTGACAAGATGGATCTCTATTTCCTCTTTGGCCAGCTATTAAAATTTTATTTCCTCTATTTTTTTTCTAATTAATCTAAGATTATCTTAAGTATATAAGAGAATCCTAACGAATCTTCAATAAAAAATTCAATCCATGGATAGATTCTTGAGTATTCAAATGAGCCGAAAACAACATATATCTATATGGGGTGTCCAAAAATAATATGGTATAGTTTCTCATGACAGTATACCGAATACAAAACGTATTGGCATTCTAAACTCGTCTCTTTACTACTCGACCACAAGATCCTGGTCTTCTTTTTCAGCTTTTTTTAATTGGTTATTATAAAGCATTTGTATGTGCTTTAAAGCTTGTCCTAGCACTCATATTTGCTTTCCTAGTTAAGAACAATAGTCTCTAAAACTTTTTTTTTGTTATATGTAAATAAAATTTCAAAAAAAAAAACAAATTACTTTGTCCAAAACTAAGCATAACCTACTATAAAATCGAGTTTGCAAAAGAAAAAAAAAATAATGGTGCCATTCATTACTAGTATTATTATTATTTTACCTATTAGTGTAAAGGGGTAACTTGCATAGTTGATTTTGTAGAGATAAGAAATATAAAAAAATGCAGAAAATACAGCTTTCTCAATTAGTTAATTTACACAAATTGAGCTGATACACTTAAGGTTTTCAAGCAATACATTTATTTGCTGTTGCGAATACTTTGAAAAGCTTTGTTTAAGCTGAGAGCTTTTTTTCTATTTGCTTTTTGTTGGGGGGGACTGGATGGGCTCATCACATGCATATTTCATTGACATTTTTTCCTTTTGGAACCCAAAATTAAATTAACATTCCATTTCTATTTTCTCCAAATCATCTTAGTAATTACAAAACTATACATTATAAACTAACTACTAATCAATTAGGACCCCAACAGCTCAGATACATAACCGTTCTGAGCGATTCTTTCACACTTCTTCGCCTTTTCACTCTCACCAGACGACGTTAACGGCAGCGAAACAGAAGACGAGAACCTTTTCCCCTGGGAAACCAGCTCTTACATTGTTCCGGAGATGCTGATTCACCGACCGGAACATGTAGTTCACCGACAAAGACCCAACTGGTCTTTCAACGTCTCTACGACTCCGATGCTAACTGCCACAGTCCACGCTTTGCTTGTAGAACTCATCTTTTCTTCACTTTTTCTTTATGATCTTCTTTTGGTTTCGAATATAGTTGTTATTTTGATGAGTTTTATAGAAGTGAATCGAATGATATATATATAAAATGAAGAAGCCAACAAAAAGTTGGAGTGAAACCAGAAGATGTAGCTGCTGGTTTTATTACGTTACCCACCGTCTGGATCTTTATATGACTATTTATCCTTATAAATAACAGTAGATAAGGGGTAATATCGATCTTTTGTCAGATCATGGTTTGAAGAAGTCGCATCTATGCGCACCTTGTTTCGGGTTCTTTGTTCCTAAATTACATTTTGGGAGAAAAATTTAAAACTACACGGGTTAATGTTCATTTGTTAATAAAATGGAAAAATTTCATAAAATACCTTAACAAAATTTAATTAAGTTTTTTAATACTCAAAATTTTTCGCTATCCAATTTAATACACTAATAATTTTTTTTTTCATTTCAATATAAAAACTTTTAACAGTCTGTCTATTTTAACACCCCAAACTTTATTTATTTAAACTAAAAAATACTATAAGTTTCAAACGAAATTTAAAAAAATTTAAAATTTATAAAAATTCTCCATAAATCTAATTTATTATTTTTTTGAAAATAGAAGTAACTAAATTTTTGTATAGTTTTAAATTTTTAATAAATATTAAATATTGAATTTAGTTTGTTTTCTAAAATAGAAAATAAATTCATTTTTTACATTCAAAATTAATTTTAATTTTTTTAAAACAATTATTTAATTTATTTACCTTATTTTATAAATATTAAAATAAAACTAGAAATTTTTTATATTTTCTCTTAGATTTTGGATTTTTTTAATTTTCGTTTTGAAATTTTTTTGTATTTTTAATTAAAATAATAAAGTTTATGTATTAAAATTGTTAGAACTTTTAAAATCTTTTATATTAAATCGAGAAAAATAATTAGTTGGGGTATTAAACTCGCATAGCGAAAAAAGTTTGAGTATTAAAAATCTTAATCAAATTTAGTTGGGGTATTTTATGAATTTTGTTAGATTAAATTTTTATGATTTCATAATTGAAATCTAACCCAAGACCTTAATCTAGATTTGCCTTAATTCAATCCTTAACACACTTCTAAAGAAAATACAAACACTAACTTTGATCCATGCTTTGATGCCAATTTCACCTTTTGATGTTTTCCCCTTTAACCTTTTCCTTTTTGGTGATTTCTTTGATGGACAAGAAATCCCAAAACCTCCTTAGTCTCTCCTTTCAAATGATCAATATTATGTTGTGTGTTTTTGGAAAAACTCTTGTTTCCTTATATACATATAACAATGCACAGCTTTTATATTAGTCGAAGGGTTGTGTGTGAAGTAATACACTCTTCAAAACTTCAACAAACTCTTCGTCAATTATTATGACATTATATATATATGTATATGATCATAGGATTAAGGTATTATAAATTAAGGTAAAGTAGGAGGGTTATCAATACACTCATATCTAACTCATTACTCGAACGATCCATCATGGATATCGGATTTTATATAGAAATATTAAATAATAATAGGAACTTGAACTTTATATTAAACCATTATGAGCATCACAAGACTTACGCACATCGCAAGATACTACGACGCCAATAGAAACCAGGATTCGCGCCGAGGACGAGTCGTAGCGCATAATGACTAAACTGCTATACTTACTAGAGGGCAATGGGGACAATCTAAGAATTGACCGCGACGCTACCGGAATGACATGGTAGAAAGTGCATGTTTGTCATTGTTTATTTTGTCGTGGGTTGTTGTAGTTTGTTGGGATTTCCGTTCATAACCTTTGGACACTTACTTGTCTGAGTTTAAGTACATCTTGTATCTGTCGATATGTTTATGGCCGGAGTCCACTCATGGGTGCCAATGTTGATAATAATACATAATTTGGGGAGCTGTAGTATTATTGCGCGGTCAATCTATTGGTGAACGGGACTCCACTAACATTAAGGAACTTTTTCATTAACCGGAGTGGGAGTATTACAGGAGTACCTGCCGAACATGTACGAGCCCCTTATAAATGGAAAATCAAAATTTAATGATGGATTTGGTTCATCCTACACGTACACGTCACGGACATCCTGCCTTTTTCTATGTTATTATAGACTTGTCTGTAATTATTGAGAGCGAAGATATTATACATAGCGTGACTATTCCACCAAAAAGTTTTCTTTTAGTTCAAAAATGATCAATATGTGGAATCAGAACAAGGTGATGCTGAGGAATTCGCGAGGGAACATCACTTTTCATTTTAAAGAGAGGGTTCGAAATAATATTTATCTGACTCCGAGGGCGAAATGCATTGGAGTACTGATGATCCCATGCACCGCGAATTTACATATAGTAATGTTACACCTCTTCCAAAAACAAGTCATTATGGATAATTATCAGGAGTTCTTGTGGAATCTAGTCTAAATTCTTTTTCAATCCACAAGATCAAGATACAATGAACATGAACATACCCTTTCTT